>JAPERM010000284.1:0-135081 GCA_030411635.1 Fusarium sp. MBC 119 | reverse complement strand
ACGCTAGACAAACTTACAGGGGAAAGGCGCAGCTTTACAGTACGAATCATATGCCTGCGATATGGCCAGTTCAAGTACCTTGAAGAATCCACTTCTCTTACAACATCACCGCCTCCCGCACCTTGACCCGCTCGCTTACTGGCCTGCTCGACGTCCCTGGGCTGTCTCCATTGCGTCAGCTATCAACGACGGCTTCAAGACCTCCAAGATGGAACTGTCACTTCTCGATTTACGTGTGAATGCTCAAAAGATGCAAGGTAATGACCACCACCACCACCAATTCTATTCAACCGTAGGAAGTATCTCCGAGGTTAATATCGCACGTTGGCATCCCCATCTAGTCACCATAATGCGCCAGGGATCTGATTGAACAAACCGGGTTTTTTTTTTACCCAATGTCAATCTCCCTACGGTGTCACTCTAGCTGCAGCACTGCATAGCCAGGTGGTTCAATAAGTAATCGAGATATTTACCCAACTTTAGGATAAGTTACCATGCTCACTAGGGCATGCTTTGGGCAAAGAAACAACTCAAGACTCTAATTTATTATATCATTCTAGCTAAAGTCTAGCAGACTCTCGATTATTTGCCGGACCGCCTGACAGCACACTGCAAATCGTCAAGCCCAAAGCCATCCCAGCCCAGCCCAAGCGTTGCCAAGACTTTCTCGGACAAGGCCCAGGAGGTGCCCAGTGCTTTGCGTTCGCTTGTGTAATGCCCTGCCGGTTGGACTTGCTTAGAGCCTCGCTTCTGACTAGCACTGATCTGACGGTGAGAGATTGCATCGAATGATGAGCCCAGTCGAGATGGGTTTCAAGATAACCTCGTCTGTGCTTCTGGCGAGAGAGATCAACACGCCAGCGGAGGCGGCGACGGCGACGGCAACAAACGACGTGTGCCAGCGAGCGAGGGACGGAGCGGGTGGACGAACGAGCAGGGGCCGAATCCTTGAAAGCGGCCGGTTGACTCCGCAGTACAGCAGCAGAAGAAGACAGCGCCGTCACAGAAAGAGTGAGAATGGCGGCGGCCCGGGGAGTGACGTTAGCACTCTCACACCCTCCCTGAATGTCGACGACTTGTCCAGCAGAGACGGTGACATATGGCAATGCCTAATAGATAAACGGTACCTTACAGCGTTAGGCTGCACTTTGTAAAAGCAACGTCAGCGACCGCCGTGGGCTACCAATTTGTTGTGTTGGCAATGAATTTCCTTTTCTGCTGGGGACAACGAAACCTCAGCCAGCCTGAGCGGAAACGGACAGAGTTGTGTGTGTTGTGTTTTGGTGATGAAGGACTGTGGCCGTGGCTGCTAGTAACTGGAGGTTTTGGCTAAGGTGGAGTGGATAAGATAAAGAGGGGTGAAGCTGCAGTGTTTGAGGGTGGTGTGTGTAGTAGATGGTATCTTCCTTGGGTGAGGGAAAGACACAGAGAGGGAGAGGGCAGAAGAAGGGGAAGCATGGCGCCATGGGTCAGAGCACAGACCCAGCCATATCCTCGCACGGTGAAGACTTACCACTTTAGTACCGCTATCTGATGGAGTGCGACTGGAGTAGCCACTGATTGCTATTTCCCTTGGTTGCCACTACGAACCACACACTCGATGTTGCAGAGAGAGAAGAAACCAGGCAAGATTGGCGGGCACTGTATTCTCCCACTTGCATTTTGACCCTCGCTCGTCCAAGCCCATGCAGGCCATGCTAGCCATGCTCCATGCCATGGGCCATACCCACCTCCATACATCACCAACTGGGTCCAAGTCCAACACCAACTAAAAAAATCCACCCCCCCAAAAACACAAGACCTGCTCTCTCTCATTGCACTGCTCCACTTGCTCTACTCTTTTGTCCAGGCTATTTGACCTACTAGTCAACCATCTCAACTTCTCTCATCAAATCTCTCGTCCCTACTTTTCTACCTGTCTGACCTCCTTCCGCCTTCCGCCTTCCGATCCTCGACCTCGATTCTCTTGCTGCGCTCTATACACGACAATGGCACTATAGATCTCTCGTCACATCTGTTGTGACTTCAACTCTAAGGCCCGCCTTCGCGAGCCCTCTGCGATCCCTTTCAGCATGTCGATGCGACCAAGGTCGCTGAATTCATCTCGCCCATCATGGATCCCTCACAGTACCACACTCACCACCACCACCACCACCATTACCACCGCCATCACCACAAGTCGCTTTCGCAGCAACAGTCGTCCACCTCCCTCTCGACGGCGAACCGAGCCCCGCCGCTGCATACGCATCTCCCCTCCTCTTCCTCTATGCCGTTGAGGACGGCCAACAGCACTCCGATGTCCTCTCCGGGCCTTTTCAGCCCTTCGGGCTCACGACAAAACCTCGTCACCTCCGTTTCCGAGAATAATACGCCGCCGAACTATGCGCAAAGCCCTCTATTGCATCCTTTGCAAATGCACAAAGTTAGAGAGTAAGCATTCTGAACTGTCATGGGAATATCGTCTCCCACTTATCTGTGGTTTCACTTGTCCCGCCTTCGCTCGGGTTTACTCGTCTATGGCGGGGATAATGGGCGGGGAGCCTGGCTTAAGCCGTTTCACTTATCAAATACTAACCTAATTCCCAACTGTAGGACGCACAAGGCTCTGATTGACTCAGATACCGCCACGGGCCGGAAGCTCATCAACCAGTATGAAGTCATCGAAGAAATCGGACGTGGGATGCATGGTAAAGTCAAGCTGGCTCGTAATAACGATACGGGCGAGAATGTGGCTATCAAGATCATTCCACGTTTTTCTAAGAAGCGACGTCTTGGAAAGGTTACGGCCAAGTCTCCTCAGGACAAGACGAAAAAGGAAATCGCCATCTTGAAGAAGATCCGTCACCCCAACGTTGTCGCCCTCCTCGAGGTCATCGACGATCCTGAACTGAAGAAGATCTACATGGTTCTGGAACATGTCGAGCTCGGCGAAGTTGTATGGCGCAAAAAAGGTCTCCCTCACATTTGCTTGTTCGAACGACGACGTATCGAGCGCGAGATGCGAGGCGAACTTCCGACCCCCGAAGAGGACCGCTACGAACAGATACTCGAACACCGCCAGGCTGTCAAGCAGATGAAACGAGCCAAGATGGCCCAAAACTACCAGGGTCAAATGAATCATTGGAGTTTCGAAAACGGAGGAGCCGATGAGCCTAGCAGCAGCCTGGGAAGTCAGTCTCGCATATCATCCATGCAGGATTTTGCCATTAGTGATGGCCCACCATCAAGACCTACTTCACGTCAAACATCTCGCGGCGAATCAAGGACCCATTCACGATCACGCTCTGTTGTTTCATCAACCCGCGCCGTGGAGGACCCTGACGAGTTCCTTAGTTGGGAAGATGATATGGAAACTCCCAACGGTCTTCGATCCAACCCTACGTCAAGCACCGCTCTCGATGGAACCATGTACGGTCCTTACGTCGAAGAAGGCTTCCGTGGTCGGTCTCCCAGCATGGCTGACTCAATTATCTCTCACATGTCGTCTCTCGACTTTAACCCTCAGCAACACGACCCCTTCTCTGACGACTTTTCCTACGTCCCATGCTTTACTTTCGTCCAAGCTCGCTCTACTTTCAGAGATACAGTTTTGGGACTAGAATATTTGCACTACCAAGGTGTCGTTCACCGAGACATCAAGCCAGCGAATCTTCTTTGGAGCAAGGATCATCGCGTCAAGATCTCTGATTTTGGTGTTTCTTACTTTGGCCGGCCCATCCGTGATGGTGAATTCGATGACACAGTATCTGAATCGGAAGCTAAAGACTTTGACGACGATCTTGAACTTGCCAAGACAGTTGGCACACCTGCCTTCTTTGCTCCCGAGTTGTGCTACACTGATATCGACACGGAACAGCCAAAGGTTTCTGAACAAATTGATGTCTGGTCTCTCGGCGTAACGCTTTACTGCCTGATCTACGCCCGAATCCCCTTCCTCGCTGAAGACGAGTTTCAAATGTTTCGAAAGATCGCAACAGAAGAGGTCTATATTCCCAAACGCCGCTTGTTGCCCGTGCACCCTTCAACTTCACCAGCAGCAACATCACTCTACAAGCGACAGAATGTGCATCCTTACCGTGATGATAATGACTTGGTTTATGAGGAAGTCGATAACCTTCTCATTGATCTCCTGCGGCAGATGCTCACCAAGAACCCCGATAAGCGTATCCGACTTCGAGACATCAAGCGTCACCCATGGGTTGTCCAAGATCTCATGAACCCTATCGGCTGGCTCGACGATACTGACCCCGCTCGACCCTCCTCTGGCCGAAAAATTCAAGTTGATGAAAGGGAAATGTCGTCTGCTGTCGTGCCTCTCACTTTCCTTGAGCGAGCACGCTCCGCGGTCAAGAAGGCCGTTGGTAAGGTAATGCACCCCCTGGTGGAACGAAGTGATAGCAAAACGCGACGTCGAGCCAACAGTAGTGCCGCTAGCTCCGCCGGTGACAATATGAGCATGTACAACAACGGGCCCCCGACTCCCCAGGGGCGCGACAGTCGACGCAAGAGCCTTCGTGCTGATGATTACTTTGCGAATGTGATGCGAGACGCTGCCGCGGCACCGGAACATCCTCTCTCAGTCAGCCAGACAGTCAGCCCGCAGCCTGAATCCGTCATCTACGATCCCTTGGCTACAGTTCTACCTGAAGCCAATGTTTTCCGAGGCCATGCGCATGCCCACAGCGAAAGCGAGTCGATTCGTGAACCCGAGAAGTCTACATCCGCAGCCTCCTTGTGGCCATTCCATCGTCATGCACACAGCCAAGGACACAACAAATCTAATCATCACTTCCTGCATTTCGGCCCTCCCATACCTGTCTCGCAGACCACACCTACCACCCCCAACTTCGCGTGTCAGGCCGATGGACAAGATGACTCAGGAGCCGAGACGATCCGCAAGACCCGTGACATGGACTCGATGGACGATAGCTCCCGATCAAAATCGGTCGACCGCGGACTTTTCTCCAGTACCGACAAGCGTGCCGAACCCAAGGTGGGCGTGAGCACCACGGTAGCCCCAGGCAGCGTCCAGGTACCCCCTCGCCATGGACGGCGTCCTGTCAAGTCTGTTGATTTGGGCAAGGGCACACAACATCAACACCTGGAAGCATCACTACTCTCCTCGTCACTTGCTGCTGCCGCCGCCACTGGCCATCGTCATGGCCATCATCATAGCCATTCAGAAACGACCCACGTTGGTGAGGCAAAAGCATGCTCCAAGGTGAGACCTCGATCTCTTCAGAGAATGGATAGTGCTCCCGTTCCTAAGACAACACCACCACGCCACTCGGAAGAGCTCTACATGCGACGCGTTGAGCGGTCTCAGGTTGACCCTGTTAGTTTCTCCTGCCCACCCTCGCCTATACAGGAAGAGTGGACTCGAGATGAACCTCTTCCTCGTGCAGAGACCATGCCCACTACTAAATCGTCAAGTGTTGATTCCATGGAGGCTTTGGGCACACCCTCGACTAGTCCGAGTGAAGTCACAAGCCCCGTTTCAGCGCTCCCTTCTACGGCCAGCACGTCGGAGAGAATGCTGGCTTTTCAGTCCGATCCCTCTTTACCGGCTCTACTCAGCGGTGCTAGCTCCGTGTCAGCTGATATGGAAGCCGAACTCTTGTGTAAACCAGGTATAGTGAGCGCTCACCCCAAGTGGCTCGAGACTACCGATAGTCTTACACCACCGGCTTTTGATAAAGAGCCTGTCGCTGGGTTCCCTATCAACCAGGTCTATGGCAACCCTCCTGCTATGGACAGTGGCTCACTTGCCGTACACTTGGAAGGAAGTGCTCGAGACTCAGTGACAAGCACTCCTGTTGCACGACCAGTGGAGGATGACTTTGATGACGATGATGACGGCAGTGATGATGGGATATTGCTGATGGCCAAAGCGAAGAAGAAGCCAACACAACCCACATCACGACCTCCAGCATTCAATCCTCGGAGACGCGATACCAATATCAGCATTGCAAGTACTGAAACTGCTAAGAAAGTACCGACCTCTACATACGGCGACGAGGGGACGTCGCCCTATGAACCATGATACCCCTCCCCACTTCGTGACAAGATTTGTCAAGTTCTTTTATTTTTCTTATCACATACTTTACCGGATGCCAGACGAGCATTGGGAGTCTTTTTGTTATGGGTTGAGTTGCATCTGAAGTTGTTAGTCTGGAGAAATGATTTGAAGCATTCGGCCCTCATATATATAGGAGGCCTGGGACCACATAAGGTGTTTTTCTTGTTATTAGACCATTGCTGCTATCCTAGAGAGGGATTTCACTGCATTGCTATTTCCGGCATATCATGGGTGGTTCAGTTGCTATAAACATTTTACCCCCGCGTTGTTATATTAGGATGGGAAGTTGTCTTTGAGGCAGGACGGAAGATGATGGATGAGGAAATGAGCATAATGATGGGTTATGAGATGGGATGAAGTATAGGATGAACAATATGTTGAATGAAGGCATAGGCCAAGAACGTCCCCCCGTGTCGCCGGAAGCCAGTCCTATGTACATGGACGACGGATTGTTTACATATCGGAGCAGGAGCAGGAGCACAAAGATTGAATCCTTGCATTTTCATGCTGGGCTATACACGGCGGCATTGGAGCACTTGGGTGCATTCGCATAGATAGGGAGGAACTATGTCGCTTGTCTGTTATAAGTTCTCATATTCCATATTAGGGATACGTGTCTATGTTGAGCGTAGGACACTGACAATTGACAGCGATTTGGAACTGTCAACTCTTGAAACTTTTCCTAGATGAAAGTGATTTTCGATAGTATACTACAAGCAACCAATGGACATGTCCGTGTGTCTAAATGTCCCCTGATGACACCAAACCCATCTATACGACATGCACCACTATTAAACCGAGGCTTCTGATACACCCTGCTTTCCTCTGGCAAGGATTGCTGAAGCTACCAGCCCTAGAAGACACACGACCAAGACTCCGGCGGCATTGATGATGGTCCGTGTGGCGGATACAGGGGACTTTTTAGCGACAATGTCATCTACGATCTCCTCGAATCGCTTGGCCATCTGGTCTCTTCCGAATAGCTCTTTAACCCTAGTAGCGCCCTTTTCACCCATGGTCTGAACCTCGGCATCGCTCAAGTTCAGCGCACTGCGCACGACCTCAGCCCAGGCGTCTACGTCCTTTGGCGATCGCAACCATCCCGTTTCTCCGTCAACAATGGTCTCGACAGGACCGCCAGAGTCAGCGGCCAAGACAGGCGTTCGTGCAAGCATGGCCTCGAGGGGCACGATTCCAAAGTGTTCGTTGGCGGGTGTATAAAGGAGGACGCGCGCAGAGCGAAGGAGCGCGGCCTTGAGAGAGTTGGGAATCGAGAGGAGGAAGAGAACAGGGACGGTCGGGGGTGCGGATAGGGCGGTGATGAGGGTCTTTGTGGTCAGGTGCTCGAGAGAGTGAGAAGAGGCGAGGGCCTCGAGCTCGGAGTGGTATTGGACGTTTTCGGAGACGCGAGGATCGTAGCCGCCTAGTATTGTGAGTTAGCATCATATGGAGTAATGTTAGACTTGTGAGGGCAGTAAATACCTGCCAAGATGAGCCGGCATCCTTTGCGCTCAGCTTCAGGAATGGCAGCAAAGGCCTTGATCGCAAGACCGATATCCTTCTTCCTTTCAAAGCGATTGATACTCAAGATAATCTTCTCTCCCTTGAATGGGACATCTCCTTCATCGCCAACTTCCTCCGTCTCTTTCACTTCAGTATCCACGCAAGGATACACAACCTTTGTTTCCGTGCGCTTCTTGAGGTCCGGCCACGTCCTCTCTACGACGCCCTTTGTAAATCCCGAATTGACCGCCACTGCACTCGCGAATCCCATAGTCCATTCTTCAAGCCAGTCAAAGGGGCGACGGTACAGTCTCTTGACGGCAGACTCGCGACCCTGCGCAAGGAGAAGGTCGGGGAAGTGGCAGTAGAAGAGGATCGGGGCGGCGGGCGCGATGTAGCGTAGTAGAGGTAGGCCGGCGGAGAGCTGGTCGACTATAAAGGCGCGGGGACTCAGGGCGTGGAGTTCGCCTGTTAGAGCAATGTGGATGAGGAGGTGGACGTGGCGGAGGATGGCGCAGAGGATGGTGAGGCGGGAGAGGATGGACATGGGGATGAGCCAGTGGCCACGAACACGGACGTCGAGGGTCCCTAAGTAAGATGTTAGTTAGTCTGAATATACGCTTGTATACATTTCAGAGTCAGGTACCATCGCGGCACTCATCAAAGCAGTGCTTCGGATCGCAGTGGTTCGTAAATATCACGACACGATGTCCACGCTCTTGAAGGCCAACAGCAGCATCGACAACAAGACGCTCAGCTCCACCGATACCAAGATCAGGATGAAAAAAGACGATCGAGCCTTTATCTTTGGCGTCTCGAGCCATGTTTGCGCTCTTCTTTTTTGGTGATTTTGAAGATGCTTTGGTGGGGTTTGGACTCAGGAGCTTTGGAGATGAAAGCTGGAGCTGCGTGGGGCATGTGAAGAGAATACAATGATTGGTTGGGATTAATTGAGGTACGTGTCTGTCATGAGAAGTGGGGCTGGCTCATCATGAGGTACGTATCTTTTTACCCCAGAATCTTTTTAACTGACGACTGACGTCGTTCACATGCAAGCCACTGATAGAACAATAGATGAAAAGAAGAATACATAAGTCGGAAATAACAATGCAAGAAATAACAATAAGAATAACCTCGGACATAAAAATGACCAATAGGCGCTATTGATCATCATATGACACTCTATGTACTGAGAGATAATCGCAGATCTACCCCGGCCTTCTCCAACCTCTGTGACCGAGCCGAGGTTTACTTTAGCAGCACTTCAACTCCACATCTACCCGTATCTCTTATACCAATCCCACCCTCACTCACTCTCATCGCATCCCTCACTCAACCATATTCAACTCAAAATGACTTCTTCACTCTTCGCCCTCCCCATCGCCCAATGCGGCGCCCATCCAGGCGGTACTCTCATATGCACCGAGCCCTCACCAAAAGTCTACCTTCTCACTCTTACATCACCGCCCGACAACCGTCTCACAACCCCGGTTCTCAAGACGATTCTCAACGCTCTTGATATCATCGAGTTTGGCTATCCTCACGGTGTTGTAGTGACTACATCTGGAATTCCAAAGTTCTACAGCAATGGTCTTGACCTCGAACATGCCATGTCTACAGATGGCTTCTGGCCTTTGCTGTATGATGTCTGGAACCGCTTCTTAACGTACGTCCTTATACAACCTCAAATCGCAGCCTCATACTAACCAGAATAGATACCCAATGCCTACAGTGGCTCTCCTCAACGGCCACGCCTTCGCCGGTGGCCTTATGCTCGCCACAGCCCACGACTACCGTCTTGCCCCTTCTCCACGAGGCTTCCTCTGCCTCAACGAGCTCATCTTCGGCGCACCCCTCAAACCCGCCATGTCAGCCTTGTTCCGCGTCAAGTACTCCCACTCCACCTACCGTAGTCTCGTCCTCGAAGCCAAGCGCTTCTCAGGCGAGGACGCCGTAGCAGCCGGCATAGCCGATGGAATCGCGCCAAAGGGTCTCGAAGACGTGTTACGCTTTGTCGAGGAAAAGGAACTCGTCACTAAGAGCAAATCGGGTGTTTACGGCGTGCTAAAGGCCGAGATGTATGCGGGCTTGGTCGAGTTCATGAAGGGTCCGGCTATGGAGGCGCATGAGAGGAGGTTTGACGAGGCGCAGGCGAGGGAGGGCGAGAGGCAGGAGTTTGGAAGGGTTTGGTATGAGCAGTGGCTCAAGGAAGATAAGGCGAAGTTGTAGATGACACCTTTTGTATGATGTATAGATACATGTGGACGTATTTGCTGTTTATTGAGTTGAGGGCACTATCATGACCCTTTTGTAAAGCCGAATGAAGCCGTTTAGACAGATGAATTGCTGGGTTTACCTCTTAGAATGCTGGCATTTGTTAATTCTTGGCTTAGTTTCTTGGTAGTAATTATTTGTGAGGTCAGCTCTTATACACCTCTTTCATTCGTACGTCCACTGATATGCCCTTTATGTACTCAAAGTTCGTTTCACCTATTTCATTCCCTATCACAATGCTCGCAGTTCCTATGAAGCAACGCCATGCAACACATATACAAGAAAAATACAAATGCCATTAGAAAGTCTCAATTCCATGCCCTATACACCTGCTGCGCCAAGCTCCGACTCGGGATATCTTGATACATCAGAATGGTAGCCCTATTCTATTCTTCCCATCATAAACGCCAAAACCTGTTACTGACTGGACGCCTTCCAAGTGTATAGTATAATCGTCCATGGCTGTAATGTGAACCGGCATAATGCCTTGATCAAGTATGAAGTCAAGTGATAAAATCATTGACCACCCTGGCCCATGTGTGGATGCTGATGCTCAAACAACCCAAGTACATCCGAAGGTATATAGTCCAACCAAGGGCCCATCATATCTGACTGCTGCAGGCCCAATGCAGCGATATCAATATCCTGGCTATCAAAAGTGATGCCATCCATGCTTCCCATAGAAGCCCCCCAGGGCATTGTGTATGTAAAATTGTTTTGGCCAAAATACATAGGGTTTGCTCCCGAGAGCGTCGTGGCTGTGTTCACTCCATTCTCTGTCATTGCTGTTGGCGGCGAAACGCTGTATGCATCAAAGCCAGTTGCTGGCTGGCTCGTAGGTGTGAATCTTGTGCTGGCATAAAAGTCATTACTTTCACCATCTTCAGGTACCCCATCAAACTGAACAGTAGGCCGTGCTTGGGCGCTCCCCGCTGACAGGTTTGAAGTTCGACGGGGCATAGCCGGCCGAGAAGATTGTCGAATGGCCGATATGTTAGGCTGGGGATAAGCAGGAGCAAGCATGCCTGTTGAGTCTGGTAGGCTTTGTCGAATAGGATCAAAGATCATGTTGCCAGGCGGCGTGCTAGGGGGTCTCAATGGTTGGGTAGGTTGAGTTCCAGCCTGAGCTGCGGAATCGCGATTTTGATACATAAGCGTCAAGCTCGAGTTTGGCGAATTGGCTGTGCCTGCCAACGTCCATGCTATAGGTGGTCCGGATAACCTTGGTGAAGCCTTGTTCTCAAACTTGGGGAACGGGTTATTCAACGACCCATTGCTGCCTCTGCGAGGTGCCTTTGTGCTTTCATACTCTTCTGCTGTGTAGGTCTCGCAGTCCCAGATTCCCTTGGCCCGTTGGTCCAAGGCAGTGATGATGTATGTAGCACCGCCCCAGTACATTTGAACTTGTTGAAGCGAGTTGAAACATTTTTGGTAGTTCTGATTGGCTGCGGAAGCTAGGAGAGAGTGTCTCGATGTCTTCGCTTCTCGAGGCTTATTGCCGCCAGACGAAGCGTTCTGTTGGTGCCCCCCTGGGGGCGAATTTGCCCTTGATGGTGAACTCGAGGCATTGGCACTGGATTCCATTACAAAGGCGCAGGCCGCGATGTAAATCGGTTGGCTGGTAAATGGATTCCCAATGAAACTCTTGGGATCGATCAGGTCTGCAAAAGACAGAATATCGCATATCGTCTTTGCACTGCTCATACTAAGCTCGCGGCTGTCCGGTAAGAGTTGTAGCTCGCTGCGGAGTTCAGCAAAGGGCGTGAGAAGCGTCGGCTGATGAAGAATGATAAAGAGAGCGTGAAACCAGAAGTGCAACAGAATAAACGTAGTACCCTGACCTGCTCCCAAATACGCCTTGAAGTTGCTCACGTTGAACTGCAGTCGCCAGTCCCAGCCTTTGTAAAGCCTTGTAAGCTCATGCTCCATCTCACCAAGCTTGTCCCACGTATCTCTGGTGAGATCCTGCGCATTGCGAACCTTATTGAGAACGTCACAGACACGCCCATAGAGGTGAATGATCTGAAGGAAGATGGGGTACGGTGATGGCCAGTTAGTTGCTGGGTCGATAAAGGGTTCGGGAAATGAGAGCTCCAAGTCGTCATCTCGGAATGTTACAGGACGACCTGTCCCCGATGAAATGACACGGTCAAGTATAAAGACAGCCCAAAAAGTGTCCATCCGTTCCTGAACAACCTCCTTTTGTTCTTGAGGATTTAACGGACTTGACTCCCCAATCTTTGATTCAGAACTTCCTTCGTCGCCAAGGTGTCGGCCCCAGTTTTGAGAGTATAATGGATCCTTCTCGCCTTGATACTGAACCCCGACCTCTTTTTGTAGACCCAGATCGACAGCCATGCGGATAGCAAGACCAAGATACATCCATAAAGCGCTATCCTGGCTTGCCCCAAAACCTTCGTATGCCATAAGAAGACAAGCCTGCACAGCGCCAACAGTTGGGCACGGGAATGTATCAACAGTTGCTTGCCTAGCTCGTTGCGCAAACACCGCACCGCGTTCCATCCTGGGCATCTTGTCGTTTCCATTTGTGAGGGCTGGTGAGTCGGAGAATCTCGCGGCCAGAGCGCATATCGAATCAACAAGTATAGGTTCAACTCTCTTTTCTTTCACCATGCGCAAGAACTTTGGCTGTCGAAGGAATGGATAACTGGAACCCATCTGCACAAAGAAAGTTTTGATGAGACTGATGATCAAAGGGTGAACTGGAGCAGTATCGTTGGGGTCGTAAGTAGGCAATTCTTCGCCAACCACATCACTATCGACAGCTGAGCTGCTTCCTTGTACTCCGCTGTGGACTGATATAGGCGAAGTCCCGGCCATTGAACCGGCAGTGGATCGCCTTCGATCGCGCACAGAAACAACCATTTGTTTGAAGCCTGGAACAATGGCAGTCGGGCCAAAGTAGCGAAAGTAAGGAACGCGATTGCTTTCGGACCGGCGCACAGCAGTGGGTGATGGCGTGCTTTGCGCGGCCAAGGACGAAGGATGGTGGCCGTTGTGCGCAGGCGCAACAACGGGGTCGGTTTTGTCAGGCTTCGAATCGATCATGTTCGCAACCGGTATTGTGACCTCCGGGGCTGATCGGGGAGTAGGTACTTCGGGCGTTTGTTGGACACGCATGGTCGTCTTCTCTTCCTTGTTGTCCTCATCGTGATAGTTGTGAAATTCGTGTTCGTCTCGTTCGTGGCCCGATTTGTCTAATAGTATCGGCTTCTCACCATCCTCCCTCTTTATCTCTTCGGGGTATCCTAGACATTGGTGGCCGTTCTTGGTGCAGGTCGAGCAAAAGGGTCGTTCGCCAGCGCATCTTGTCTTGCGTTTCCGACAGGTCAAACACCTGAGCCGCAAAGGAGTTAGTCATAGGCAATTGACTGAAAGAGGTGACATTGGGGATTTGCCCAAAGCAAAGAGAAGAGGCTGGACGAAGACCACAGAACCACGCGACTGCCGCTATGTCGCATAACATAGCGGCAACAACCAGAAACAAACACGCTGGGCGGTAGAACAACTTACGCAGCATTGATTCGGCGCCGCTTCGAAGGCGGTTGTCCTTGGTTGTGTACGAAACGAATCGGACGCGGTGGCGGCGGAACCGAGTCCGATGTGTTGGTCTGGGTGCTCATGACTAGAACATGGTGATGCGTCTCCTAATGTTGCGAAGATGGGCGCGGAAGCGGACGCTCAAGTGGATGTTGACGGCCGGCGCAAGATGGAACAACGGAGTATAAGCGGCCGAAGTTGTGATGACAAGCAACAAGCTGATCAGCGGGGTTCGGGGGTCGTTTCGGTAACTATGCTCTTTCTAGGCGTGTTGCAGGCTGTGGCTTGTCGGTGTTGGGCGACTATGCGACAGGTGGCGAGGCAATGCAACCTCGGGGGAATGAGAAGCAAGGGATGCGACGAGAGAGGTTGCGATAGCGGATGTTTAGCGTGGGCTCTGGAAGAAGAGTCAGAGTTAAGATGGTCGTCTTTGTATCGATTCAACAAAAGTGCTAAAGGTAGACGAGGGCGTAATGATGGCCCAGCAGCATATTCAGGATTGGTCTCGTAAAAGCAATCAGGAACATGAAGCCGACAGGCGATGACACAGGGACGGACAGTTGGTTGGGTAGGACCTCCGTGTTCAAGCTCCGGCAATTGTGGAGGTGAACAAGGGTCGGTAGTTATTGTCGCGAAAGGAATAAGAAGGAATTGGGTATAGTAATTAGAAATTACCAAAGGAATATGCGATGATTAAAGGTAAAATGGTTGTAGATTGGGTATGAAACTGGCCAAGAAGAAATGGTTGCGAAAGTGCACGACAGGGAGACATGGATTGCCAAGGTCTGGGGACGGGGATGGTGTTTAGGCAGGTGGGGTAAATGTTCATGTGGAGAGAAAGAATTGCAGAGCTCAAATGACCAAAGACGTAAGCTCACCTTAGGTACGTAGTATGTAGTAGCTTCCTCTCTATTACACGGATAACTCGTTTAATTGTGTAGCAACAGAGTCATCACAGCTCTATGTTGTAGGAGTAAGAAATGATGTCGTGACAAGTCAAATCAAGTCAAGAAACTAACGTAATTGCTGCAACTAGTCTGACGGCAATTGACATGATAAAACCGGGCAGAAGAAAGCAGTGGCAACATTTAGCCCTGATCTCTCTCCTCTCTCCTCTCCTGTCATTCATCGCAGCCCTTTCCCACGGATTCATCTCATCCAATCCTCCTCCACCAACTCCTCTTCCTCTCTTTCACTTCCCCTTTCTTAGTCGTTGCCCCCAACCTTATTAGACTAAAAATGAAAGCGAACGTAACGGCCCGCCTGCCGACCTTATTCAAGCCCCAACCCCCCTTTCAGGAGGAGATCAAGTGACCAACTGAACTGCAGTGCCCCATGTCTATACGATGCCTTGCTGCTTTACATGCTGTATCACGCACATATAGGTCGAGCCCAGAAATGCATGCGAAAGTCCAAATTCGTCTTGACTCTTGTGTTTAGAAGCGGGGTTCTATATTTGCCCAGTCTAGCCAGTCAACCTCAACTCAACATGCATAGGTGGTTTATACAATTGGGTTCCTAGCATAAACCCCCTCACGTGCATTCTCTTCCAAGACATGCCCACATGACCAATCTAAAACTTCAAAGAAGGAATTATAGATATATGCCCATATATCTAAAACATTCTCCTTATCCGAAATATGACACCTAACCAGATACATGCGTTGCGACCTGCTTGTTTCACCATGAATGCTTGAGGTGCACCCCACGGCGCTAGACAGTTGTCAATCCATCCCATGATCCGGCAGCCACCCCGAACAAGCCGAATGGATAAGCCAAGCAAATCGGTGTAATTGACTTTGATTCCAGAATGCGGGGAAGTGCTTCGTAACCTCCTTGGCTAATGTTCCTAGCTCAACTGTCAGGAAAGTATTGGTGAGCAAAGTACTGCGTAATTAGATAGGCTTCTTCACGCTTCTTGTCAACAAGCCCCTTTCATGAAATCGCAACACCCAACTGTCTGGGCCCCAACGTGCCAATTCAACGTAAATGCGACGTCTATGCAGATCATTATGCATTGCCTGCCGCATCATCGCCCTAGGAAACGGAGCCCTCAATCCGATGAATGTCAGTGGCGAACTACATCGAGATCCACTAAACAGGCACTGCGCCGATAGTGCTCTAAGATGTGATAGAACCAAACACGCGGTCCGCTAAAACTTGAGAAATAAACAGATTTACCTAATATTAAGATTCTAAGGCATAGAAATAGAATAAAATATTATCCTAGACTTAGGATAAGTCTTTGATATCTTATGGTAGCTTAGATCAAGTCCTTCTAGGATATACTTGCATATGACCAAGATTCCTATGAGATTTTCCCGGACAACCTGCCAAACCACAACATCTTGATAATTGATACCCATAAAGGTTACATGTTCAATATATGAACTGATAAAACTCAACGCATTCATATGTAAAAGCAACTGACTACCTATTTAATCAGATAACCACCCCAAACCAGTTTACAGAGTGTCAACCACATCATTTCATTTCAACGCCAGGTAGTGAATGCTCCTAGCCCTCCCGAGTAATGCATATATCGATCGCTTCGCTTCCCATTCCTTTTTCAACTCCAGAAGTATCCAGCTGTATATAGTTGCTGAACGGGTATCACCAATCAGTCGTTGCCGCCATCATTCGTTCTTGTTCGCGTTTTCTCCTTTTATCCAAAAACGATAGTCACACCCATATCCGCACTCACTCTTCTCCAGAGATCGCCTCCACTTCTGACACCCATCATCATTGCCTCCTCTTTTTGCTGTAAAATATCTGCCTTATCCGCACGTCGCCATACTTCTTGCACGATGGTCCACGCGCGGTCAATATTTGTCATGCCTTGCCGTCGGTTGATAGCAATGAATGTCTGGCGTGCGAGTTCACGATCGGCAAGCGAAGTAGCCTCACAAGCAGCGACGAAGAGCGGCCAGAGAAGAGCGCTCATGGGACCAGTGTTGCTAACTGTTCCGACACAGTGTGTAAGGCTGATATGCGCATGGCGCTGCACGAGGGGGTGCCTGCGTGGGTAGCTGTAAATGGTGCGGTAAAGATAGACAAACGCAGAATGGCGATAAGACAAAGCGTTGCTAAGGATGCTCTGAAGACGACTCCTCTCCGTTGATTGCTCAGGGGTCAGTTCCTCGGGGTTCTGGTTCAAAACCGAGTTTTCAGGGAGTAAGGGGTGCCAGTCCTCCAGCGCCGTCTCAATAGCCGATGCGGAGGTCTCGAACTCCGTTCTGAGAACGGCAACTTTGGAAACCTCTTCATTTGCAACTGCAACATCGAGCTGATCTTTGAGGGCCAAAAGGTTTGAAAGTCGATGGATGATTGGCCAAAGAGAGGTGGCCATACCAAGAAGAGTATCGACACTATTGAGGGATGACATAGAACCACCAGAATCCAGAGGAGGGAACGGTGTGAGATAATTGGTACCCGGTGCGCTAGAGAGCGGCGCAGTGCCAAATGAAAGTGCTGCAATCACATCGTAGAAGCGGAATGCCTATAGGCTATTAATAAAACGGTCATTATAGCTGCTCAAAACGAACTTACCCGTTCTAAAAAGATGCCGGTAGGGTCGGTGGCAGTCTCGTTGTTACTCATGATAGTCATGGCGCCTTTGAGGTGGCCATCAACAATATTGGAACGGCCTTTCTGAACCAGCTATGAGGCTGTCAGTAAATGATGAAAATGTGAATTGCATCTGCCAAAACTCACCACTTCATAATAGACAAGAAGCATAATGGCAGCCAACAATTCGTTTCGATTCGCACCTGCCCCCTTCTGAATCAAACGTGCAAGCCCTTGAATGGCCTTGTTGTGGAAATAAACGCTCTTCTCGTCATTGTCAACCCCTCGGTATTCGAGGTGGGCGCTTGCCAGAGCAAAGACGGCATTTGTGACGGCCTGACTATCCTGGCACAGAGGAAGCACAAGCTGTTGGAAGGGGTTGCCAGAATCTTCGCGGAACACAATGAGATGCGACAGAACATTGCAAAAATGATCCACAAGGGCGCGTCGGTTGGTACGATCGGAGAACTCTGAGAATACTGGAGAGCAGAATTCAAGCCGAGGGGATGGTGCTGGGATAGGCGCAATCATAGCCAGAGAGGGACTGGGCATCGCAAATGCGCCCGCATAAGTGCTGGCATACGTAGTCGTAGGAATGCTAATGCTAACACGGTCCCGACGGACTATGTCTTCAACATCATCATCTTGGTTTTCAAGATGTTGAATGACATATTTGGGGTCCTCGAATGGGGGCAATTGGAAATCGACCGACTCGAGGGGAGAAATCACAGGCAGGTCTGCAGAAATCCAATCCGATACGCCATTTGAGAGTTTTCGGGCAGCCCGGTTGACAAGAGAAGTGTCAAGTGTTGGTGCTTGTGTCGTAGCGGGAGCTTCGTCGAGTGATTCTTCGTCAGCTGATTTATCGTGCGCATCGTCGTTCCATTCCGAGAGAGCATGGGCATCCAAGGCCTGTGTAGCCCTGTCCGAGCCCGAGGAAGAATTGGTATCGAATGGCGAGCAGGGGACAGTTGACTCGCGCTTACGCCTCTGGCGAGGTCGGACAGGTTCGTAGACGCACTCTTGGTTGCGTTCTTGGCATCGTGCACATGCAGGTCGGATTTCATCGCATTTCTTCTTCTATGGTAGAGAAGTCAGTATGATACCAACTACACCTCTTGAATGAGCCTAGTACCTTTTCTTTACTAAAAGAGCAGTGTTAGTCAGTTGATTCTACCAAAGGAATTGGATGTTTTGCACTTACCAATAAGCACATCCTGTGCGACAACAAACCGTGTTCGAGTCAGCCAAGTGCGCCTTTGAGCTAGAACATGGGGATGTCGTGTAATGGAACAATTCTAGAACGAATGGTTGACTTACCTGCGCGCGAGCGCTTCTTGGGAACCTTTGGAGGTGCAAGTCTGGTGTACAGCAACATTGTTGAAAATATGTGTGGCGAATGAAGATGATCAAAGGATCACAAGTCAATCATGCGGTTTCCATCTACCAGGCGTGATACTGCATAACCCTTGGAAATACAGGCGATAAGGCGATTCGAATTTCGCGGCCGTATTTCAATTCCAGCACAAGATATTCGCTATCAAGCTTGCTGCCGTTGAATCAAGTAGCTGGCGTGAAGCAGTTGTTGTAGAATAGCTGATCTGCGTCGGTGTGGGGGAAGGAAGAGGGGAAAATAAGTCCGCAAGAAGCCGAGGATCTGGGGAGAGATTGAGGTGGGTGCGGAGACGGGAGGGAGGTTGATGGTGATATTTAATTCAAGCACTTGAGTCGCAATAGCTCAGTGAAGGCAAAAAAGTAGAGATGACGATGCAGACAATTAGTCAAAGTCAGAGTCGAAAAGGTGGGAGAAGAAGGGGAAAAGAAGAAATGGAAGGGATCAAAATTGATGCCTCGTGCGTCTTCGGGGCGTCATGGTTCGGTCTCAAGAAGCACACCAGCAGAAGGACCTTGCCTCTCCTCTACCTAACTTGACTTGGGTCCAGTGTCCAGTCCTGTCACTACACACCATCGTGATCTTTTGGCATCCATGACATCCCTGGCCCATGCCGGGACACTTTTCCGACTCTGGCCAAAGTTACCTTTTCTTAGCTTGCGGGGTTACGGGCGCTGCAGTTGACTCGACCGCTGGATGGATCAGCAAGACCTAGTGAGAGCAGTAACTGGACAGAAGCCTTGCGCCCTGAAGAAATTTCTGGTCTCTCTAGCTCGTCTCTCCCTAGTTCTGCGGAGAGATTTGGGGGATGAGATGGAACCATGGGATGAATTGCAGGGGTGATTTCTTAGGTAGGTTTTGCGGTGGACGACAAGAACCGGGGTCTAATATCCGGCGAATTCCTACTGTAAAAAGACGGAAATCTACAGCAGTCCAGACAGTGCCAATACAGTGCCGTATAAGCCATCAATGGTGCAAATGCAAATCCACACCCCCGCTCGTCTATACCAGGTGACTGTCCTTCACATGAAGAGGACCCTCAATCAACGCCACCCAAAAAGTACCAACTGCCAAAAGTTCTAGAATTGAAAGAAACCACATCAATCACACCCTTACTCTACCTTGTGTAGCATCTCAGGATTGAGACTTAAGCATCTCATGTCCCTGCAGAATCAAACAGGATCGCAAAAGCGGCAAACACCTGGCCCTGGCATTCTTTTCCCCGGTGAGCTGGAAAATCCGGGGTAATGAGACTGCCATCTCAGCAGCTTTGAGCTTACAGGATGCCACTCGGCCGTTTTAGGTTCAGATGGTGATGGGTGACTGATTCTAACAGGTGCGGCAAACCAGAAACCTGGCTAATTACCAAGCCATTGAAGAATCGGGCGCCTCCATCCGTTCCCGCCCCCGCGTGCTTTGCCGGACGCCGCAACCCTTCCCGTCTCGTCCGTTAATCATGTTGCATCGGGTCTGAGATCTTCGCTCTTCTGAACAATGGGAATCCTCGTTGGGTGTCAGGGAGATCACAGCAAGGGGTGATCAACACCCCCCGCGCGCGGTTTGACGGGCTAGACGGGAAATGCTGGGGCGAATTTGACCTTTTCGCTTGCGCAGGAACAGCAAAAGCAACCCGACCCGACGACCAAAATAAAGTTCGTGGACCCTTAGACTGATTGATCGGCAATGCCTTTAAAATGAGCGGAGGCGGAGATGACGATAGAAACACGCGTGTTCCACGATGTTGGCAGCTTTGACAGTTCTGGAAGGTGTCGTTTTGTCGTCGCCAATATCTTGGATCTAGAATTCCAAGCAAAACCAAGGCCGATGGATACGATCGCAAGAGCAGACACCGATCATGAAGCCTGAGTTCACGGCCACGAGACCAAGACAGCTCTAGTCCAGAAGGTGGTGCCTGGAGGAACACCGACATGCAGCTAACGGTGCAGGACCCTTGGGCCACGCTTTTTGGACCAGATACCTAACGATTCTTGGCAGTCCGATGCAGCTACGAGGGGGCCTGGCACGACTGGCTACTGACGAATGCCCAGCTGTCGACCATCCATGCGGTATTGGGGAGGCCAAAGAAAGGGCGCTCATATCATGCATGATCTTATAATAATTGCAAGATAAAGCCATATTTACAGAGCCTGATCTGATCAAATCTAGACATTTTGACAGTTAACTCTTCAATTCTTAGATAATTTAGCTCTCGTTTGTTTCTTTTTTTGTTATTCGAACTAAGGTGATGATCGCAAAAGAAGACCGACGTCTATTCTAGGCTTGGTCAAACTTCATGATTTAGCACCCAGGCTAGGGAGGTCCGTCTCCAAACAAGCATTGTTGACAGTGGGGAAGAGTCACACTTACGCGATCTGGGCTGATCATTGATAATGCTGCTCTTTGCTTACCTTGCAAGGCGCTTTCAACCTCATGATTGAAAGGGTGGTCAACCGATTCATCTCGTCATGCCCCTCCCAGAACATTGCAAATTGCCTAAATGGCTGAAGAATTCATAGAAATCCGCTCTGAATTACCCATCCGCAACAACTGCTCGTTTCTTCTCATGCTGGTTCAGAATTCTTTAGAGCCGCGAGAGTGCGGTAGCCGCCGCTGACCTTCATTCTTCGAACCGAGGTCCGTAGCATCGCGGAGACCCTTTAATTAACGTTCTAGGTACGTACTCCACACAACCTCCTGCCAAACCCAAAGTTCCATCATCTTCAGCGAGGGGTTGATCTATTTTGGGACAAACCGCCGTCGTTTAACGTCGTCGACGATCTTTTGAAGTTGCCCTAGGTATACTGAGGCGATGATATTTTGAATACAAGCTTCCTCTAGCAGACAAGCTAAACTTCACTAATGCCGTCTTTCGCATCGTTAGAAAGCTCGTGAGACATCATGGACTGACCGCTCAGGAGCGGGCGTTAATGAACTCAAGCCAGAGCCAGCGTGATGCCCTTGCAATATGGAAAATTTCAACCAAGACATGCACTATTTGTCAACGGGTTAGGTTCCGAAGGCACTATGACCTTGTGATACAATTCCTTGCCTGAAGAAAAGAACTGCGCTACCGGCATTTTTGTTGTTGAAGGGGCATTTCTTCAGTTCTACGCCAGTCACCTGACTCGACGAAGCTGAGATCTTCAACTTCATCCACCTCCGTCTCCGTCCACGAGGTTCTCGGCCCCCAAGCCCCAGAACTCTGGTCGAAGGAGGCCCTTTGGTCGATTATCGACAGGGTTATGTACACAATATGACATTTTATTCGTGGCCTTGTCTGCTTGTCAGACGGACGAGACCGTTGAATGGCTGCCACGGTAGCAACGCCAATGCACTTCAGCGCACCATCTCTCCCAAACGATGCACCTCCGCCCACGCTCGGCCACTGAAGGTTGCGAATTTGACCATCAGCCAATGATGCGATCAAGAGACACAGCATTTGTCTTGAGGAGGGAGGAGATAGAAATAGAGCAACAGGGGGTTTTCGCTCTTGAACTATCGGGGCGGTGCGTGCTCCCAGCGAATCCCATGCGGTGCAGTGCTGCATCTGCTGCGGCTTGAGTGAAGAGTGACTGGTGAAGATGACAGTCGACGAGGTAATGCCGCATATCCTCTCCGACACCTCTGTCACCGATCGATCCTCTTGAGGCTCTTGGCTCTATGGCGTAGACTCGCAGACTCGGTTTCAGCTCGAGCTGCCCCCCGCAAGAGAAAGCGAGCCGCGTGCCATACCCATTATTGCTTATCCGTAGGCCCATTGCTCATCCTGTCGACCTGGGCTTCCTCACCGTTCTCACTCTCTGTCTTGCCTCAGTCTCCACGCTGGACCCATGATAATTACCAGAAGAGGAGCTTTATTTCTTACAGCGCTGCGCACTCGGGTTGACCGTCCAACCAGAGCGACCCGCGCCGACGGTTCGGTGGGCTTTTTGCTCAGCCCTATAGACGCCAGCGTCTGGTATGATTGAAGCAATTACTGCTCACTCGTGGCGTAGCATCCTCTGACCCCGGTTCTAGACAAGCATCTAAGGCCTCCATTGCTGACATTAGGAATCTCTCTGTTTTGTCTGACTCCTTCCTCCTTTTCTCTTCCTTTCACTATTCCTATTCATTTTGGTATGCAACGACCGAATACAGATTTGATTGTTACTCCACGGCGATCATATCTCGAACCGAACTGTAACCGCTCTAAATCCGCAACTATCCTTTGAGATCACATCCTTGCGTTTGCGATCACGGCTATTTGAGGGAGCTGCATTTTCCCGCCTCCCATTTTGCTCATGATCGGCGCCCCCCACGATTTGTCGAAATTATCTCTCGCCTCGTCGCATCTCCCCTCAGTTCCATGATCGCACAATATGAGGAACTGGGGGTGTCGCTTTTGTGTCGCCTCGCTATTAGGTGCCTTTTGGGTCTTGGGTATTGAGGCGGCGGATTACAGAAGACACGATGGAGTTCATCGAATCGAGAAGAAGGCGCAAATTACACAAGCCGCGGGCCTTGGACGACGAGCCGAATCACAATGCGCTACGAGCATGAAGTTATGTCCGGCGAGTTTGAATGGAGGATGCTGCCCTGAAAACTACGACTGCGCCAAAGAGAGCTGTCAAGCGACAACGAAGGGTCCTTCAACATGTGGAACGAAAATCGGTTGGCATGTTTGTGATCCCGTATATGGAGGTGCGTATCTGGGAAACCCAAATGCTTTGCGACATGAGGCTTACATGTAGTAGGAGGATGCTGTCCAGATGGATACTTGTGTGAGACCGCCGATGGTTGTGTACCACCCTCTGGATCGCCATATACATACGGATGTCCCAGTAGCCAGTATCTCTGTCCATCATCACTGAGCTACGGCTGTTGTCCCAACGGGATGGCATGTGGTGTAAACCAGTGTTACTCTTCCGACCCTGTAACCGTCACGACTACCATGATGATTACAACGACAATATGGGGAGAACGTACAACTTATAGAACGACGGCTGTCACTGTCGAAACACCCACAGCTCCTACGGCACTTCCAACTGTTGACGCAGGAGATGACAAGGACCAAGCGGTTTTAAAATACTTTCCCTCGACGATTCCCAAAGTCAGCGCGACGTCCTCATCTGACAAAGACGATGACGATAAGGGAGGCCTTTCAACCGGCGCACTAGCTGGCATTATTGCTGGATCTGTGGCCTTTTTAATCATAGTATTAGTGGCGGCTTTCATCATTATCCGCCATTTGAACAAGGTTGTTGCTGCTGTCAGCACAACAAAGACATCTGACAAATCCAACGGCTCCAACACCCAGTCCAGACCCATGAGGGAATTTAAGACGGCAGACTCTGAGGTTGATGAGTTAAGTGCAGACCCTTTGATTCATCCATCCATGATACCGCCCCGACCAGTCAACCCCGGACCCGACTCCGCAGCAACTTCACCATTTGGACTTGCAAGCGGAGATCTCAGTTCCAACGAGCCTACGCCTGGAGCGAATGGATACCATGCGGTATCGGGAAGCGCCGCCACGAGCAGGCATACCAGCTTTGACGCGATGGGAAATCGGGACGACTACTTTAGTGCTTTAGCGAATGGCGACCAACAGCGATCGAGCCAAATTTCTAGATTTACAGGGTCAACAAGGAACCGATCAAGTACCGACTCGTATGGGACGTATACCCATGTTCGAAACTACAGCAATGCGTCGGAGAACTCTGATGGTACCCCTGGAGTCATGGCAGGCAGTCATCCT
Organism: Fusarium sp. MBC 119; assembly: GCA_030411635.1. Lineage (NCBI taxonomy): Eukaryota > Fungi > Ascomycota > Sordariomycetes > Hypocreales > Nectriaceae > Fusarium > Fusarium sp. MBC 119. The sequence goes on along the minus strand of JAPERM010000284.1, from coordinate 110,967 downwards.
CCACCAGAACTCGAAGCGATACCTTATATTCCGGAGCTGCCGAGCTCTCCGTCTTCGGTAGTTTTCCCACGGGACGAGAGGCGGAGATCATCCGGCAGTGCTGCCAGTGTCGTAAGCCGACCCCCTGTTGCCCAACGCCCGTCGGGTGGGCCACGGATACGAAGCGATTCCCTGGGTCAGAGCAACCTTAGTATTGTCAATGAGGAGATGCATGGGTTCTACGGGCCGAGCGAGCATCTCGTAGGCCAAACAGACACCCACCGGCCGGGCACCCGAGGCTCAAACAACCATCCTCCGGAGGTGACCGAACACCCACCACTACCTCCGGTTCGAGAGCCGTAATAGCGACTCGTGTGTTGACTTTTTCTTTAATATCCATTATTTTGACCAGGTGGTACACCTTGGAAAGATGGACGGAGTTGTGATATTGGAAATTTGATATAGCGTGCATGGCGTTGACGTATTTGGATTTACCTTGGGACTTGGCATGTGTGGTCATAAAGGTCTATTCATGGAACAAACGAGCATAGGGGGATTCAGCGTTATTTCTATCTGATTCTGTGTTTGATCAGCGATGTTGAAGCCATCATGGCTAGAATTTGCAAGCGTCTTAGCAAATGAACAATGTTGTTTTTACTCGCACCCGCTGACGAACCATCTGTGCTGATGACTGACTCAAACTTGACTTTTACATTCGGACGTTCAATTAAAGCAAACATGGTTTATCATGCACAATAATATATGAACCCGATGGATCGGTTTGGCGGGTCGGTAAATGCAGCTGCAGGGACCGGGATTTTATGTCGGCTGTATTGCGTGAGTGGCGGCTAGGATAAATAGATTGCCAACAGCAGATTATTGATAGATTTAGATGACAAGTGGCTTGGTGTATAAAAGCCACTGTCTGAGATGTGCCAGGGCCTTGGTGTACACCATTGCCTCGTAGAACCTGGGAGAATCATCAGGGATGACCGAAATCGTTTATATTCAAACTGAAACGAAAATACAAACTTGACCAAATATCCTTCCAATCCTTTCGAAAGCTATTAATATCATACTACAGTTCCCTCAAATCGAGCTCGAATGTTCCCACATTTATAGTCTGGAACCCTGTGTCCTTCTTCCACTTTCTCCCATTCAGAAGATCTGGTAGTCCGCCACATGTCGTCCATAGGCGAACCCCCGGTGCCCAAGTCCTTCCACGTTGACACCGTCATTCTCACATGGGTGACAGTTACGCTAAACTCCGTGGGACAGTCCGTGCAAACACCTTTGACCTCCTTATCAGATATGGCAAACGCTTTGAGGTAGGCAAGATGAAAGTCGGTCCCCGGGGCTGGGAGTTCCCTTCTTCTAGAGGGATGCAGGTCCAGCCACCAAGAGGGTGGTTGCTGGTCCACCCATGAGCTGTCAGTGTTACGGCTGTAATAGAGTCTCTGGTGTTTGCATATTGATTTCAGTTGAATATTTGGAATCCTCGAGTCATTCGTGCGGTTGTACTGCCATTGGGAAAAGAGGAGAAATCGGCCGTCGACAATTTTTGGTGTAATCCAACATTCGACGGGAACATTTAGGAGACCCGATTCTGCCCAGGACTTGCAAAATTTTGTCTCGATAAAATATGGCTGCATGAGTCTCTCAAGACACTTCGTTTGCCAGTTATTCTTATATTGCAGTTTATCGTATTTGACGGCGAGGTGGACGTGTCGTTGTTGAACCTGGAAACTTTGGTGTCCATAGGACGCTGACATTTCCCGGAGCATATCCCTATGTGGACATGAGGGATGCTCGTGTTCTGCTGGAGTGTCATGGATTAATGCGGCGTGAAGACAACGACATTGTGGACATAGCCACTTGTCAGGAAGGTCACGAGCAAGGCGTTCCAGGTATTCGAACCGATCTTTCTTCGTCCGGGACGCGAGTTCATGTCCGTGATGGCTGGATAAAACATGTTGTAGACCTCGGCAACTTGCTGAGAGGGCCATTAGATCGATTACCGAGAGCTGGCGCGAGATCTGTAGCATGATATCGAGGGGGAAATCAAGAGTTGAAGAAGTCAGGGCGAACCTCACCAGAAATTCGCCCCTTACTGGTGTTGTAAACAGGGCCATGGAGTCTGAGGCTTTGAGGTTTATCTTAGACGAGGGAAAAATTGGCTGAATACAAGTTCAAGATGATTCGAATTTTCGATAATATTATTGAGAGCTCTGAGTGACGGTTCAGACAGAGTGATCGTGCGAGAAGTTGAGATGTTCAAGTCAGGGCGAGGAGAATTTATTACCTAGTATACACGTTTCAATAAGGTGAAATAAGTTTTTTCTTTGTGTGCGTGGTTTAGATTCTCAGAGTACTTTATACAAACTTAATGTTGAATAAGGATGGGCTGCAGGTGGCTCATGGTATCTGAGCTTCATACGCAGTGAGACTTTTCATGAAGTATAATTGATGAGTGCATTTTTAAGTTAGCGAGTGTATTAGAGCTCCCACAAGATTTCTGGATGTCAAGCTTTGAGACTTGCAATATAGCAGTAAAAGAACTTGTCGCTGTTGTTGTCCACAGACATCGAATATGGCTTTGTGTTAGGCCGTAGGATAGATATCTAAACAGCAGCCACATAATATACTTGCCAGCAGATCAAAAAAGAGGCCAGAAACCGCAATTTTTACTCTGCATAAAGAAACATAAAGAATATGATACCTGAATTCATGTTGCACTAATAAAATATCCTCTCTTGGGCTCACGTGGTAGTTTCGACGTGACCTTGAAGTCAATGATTGGCTCTAGATGCTCGGTGTGATATTGAGCCGCTTACAGACATTTTGGTTCTTTCAAGCTTTCAGCCTCATGTCTCAACTCAAACATATAACTCGAATATCAAGGTTTACGAAACTTTAAAGCGCTCAAAGTAAAACTCTTCAAGAATGGTCTCCAGCATTATATATCACCTGTATGCATGGTTTCGGCCTACTTTAGTGGCCATATTCTATCGCAACATCCCATGGAACTTGCGTTGGAGACTTTTAGTCTTTCAGCCAGCCGTCCTTTTAACCTACTCAATCGCGACAATACCTTGCCTCTTATCTTATCCGTTTACTGTCGAGTACCTTCCCATCGCGCCGGGAAGACAAGTTCGAGCGTTGGTCTATAAAGCCACTGGTGTAGGTAGAGGCAGAGCTCTAAGACCTCTTCATGTCAACTTCCATGCCGGCGCATTTGTTGGTGGTATACCAGAAGGCCACGCTCATTTTGACCAGCTAGTATCACAACAAACAGGTGCCGTGGTTCTAGACGTCGACTACCGTGTAGCGCCAGAGCACGTATTCCCTGCTGCTGTGGATGACGCTGACGCCACGATCAAGTGGTTACAAGAGAATGCAGAAGAGCGTTGGGGAGCAGATCCAACCCTAATGACCACAAGCGGATTTTCTGCGGGAGGAAACTTGGCTATTGCAGTTACTCAGCAGGAGAACTGTCATGGTCCGTCTCCTACCGCCATCAAAGCTATCACAACTTTCTATGCCGCTATCAACATGCGTCTAAGTCCCTGGGAAAAGCCGCACCCGCCAAATATGCCCAAGAACGATCCATCGAGGCTCTTTTTGCCGCTGTTTGATGCATACGCAGCACCTGCACGAGCGAAGCATTTGGATGACCCGAGGCTTAGTCCAATGCTCGCAAAGCCAGAGACGCTGCCCGAACGCATTCTACTTGTTGTTCCTGGTATTGACATACTGGTAGCGGAGCAGACAGAGTTGGCCGAGCGAATTAACAAAGAAGATGCGGTAAATGGTGACAGGGAAGTAGCAAGAGTTGAGATAATGCACGAGAAAGAGCTATTCCATGGGTATTTGGAGGGTAAGTCGACACGTTCACAATTCTGTATTGACACTGACTGTTGCAAGTTCCTGATATCGTCATCAAGCGAGAGGTCAAGTATCGTGCTTATGACAGGGCTATTCAGGTGCTGCGAGAGACTCACGAGAAGTACGGCTGGAACTGGAATATTTAGGTCATTTCATGCAAGGACTTGGAAGCATATTTGTTAAGTAAAGTTGGGTCAAAGAAGGTAACTCTTCACTCAATGCATTTTTATGTCTTATGCCACATGGCACGAAACTCACTTGCAGGAAGCTCACAAAGCTTGATATTTGAATTTTTCCTCAAGATAATTTCTTTACTATAAGATAGCACTTAATCCGGGCACCCTTTACTCTGCCTCCTTGCTTTTCAAGTCTTTACTTACACTCGCGACACCAAAACTGAAGGCTAGACTTTAAAACACGACCTCAAAACATGACTTCGACGAAATACATGCAACCTACACATTTTAAAATGACACGAATCAAGGATCTGACTCACAGACTCCTGGTCAAATTCTGCCCTGGCTCACCAAGAAGTCCCCCACGAAAGAAACAGGGCCCAAAATGCTTTCTTCTCAACATGCCCCTGGAGATCATCTATCTCATCTTTGATCGTCTCCCAGCCAGCAGCCAGATGTGCCTCATCCTAGCATGCTACGATCTGCAGAATGCGCTCAGCCCTCTAAGGAGTAAGGTTCTATACAACGGACTAGAAAATCGAATCGGATACCTTGGCCTGGTTGCCCAAGACTATCCTGATCATTGGGTAGACGACACAAGGGCAATGCTTGTAAAGATGAAGAAGGAGGATTTACCCAAAGAACAAGAAGGCCCGCCGGTATTCAGAACTCCTGGATGGGGTTGTTATAACATAGACCGCTTTGAACGTGGAGCTTTGATGATAGAAAACAAGCAGGTTCAGATTGCTATCAAGTATAGCCAGCTGCAGAAGAAGACCTGGCGACAGAAGAAGAATCTCAAGGCCCTCCTGAAGCCATACGGAACCGAATTCTCGCCTGGCTTGGCAATGCACCCGAATTATGCGTCTTCGCTGACGGGCAACTTCTGGACATGCCCCAAGATCGTTTCCGGCAATTATCTCGTCTTTAACCAGTGGAGTTTCGTCAAGAAGGATGGGCCAATTCGGCTGGGAGAACTTGGGCGTTTCGGGCCTTGCTTGCACCAACACACCGAACCGGGGCGATCATATTACAACTACATACTACGCCACCTATACTCCAAGATAAGAGGTTCTGTCTCAAATACCACAGGAACCTGCTCGATACCGGAACGGAAGGGTAACTGTCACGACCGCAGCGACATCTTCTTTGGCTGTCTCCAGAAGGCGTTTCAGAGCCAAGGTAGTCCGGTACACGGGGCGTGTCCTTGGTGTTGCACTGAGTTCTCGGTGCTTGTGAAATCAGGGAATTTGACGCTATCTGTGTGGAGGGACTTGGGAGGAGCCTACTCGCCTTTGGATCCGGTATGGAAGGGGCATTTTCAGCCGATAGGAGATCCGGACACTCCTGGGGTAAAGCGTGACCCCCTTGAGATTCGGGCTCGTTATGGGATTTTACCAACTAAGGGATTACGGTGATCTGTTGAACAGCTGTATATTTCTGGTTTCGATAGGGAGTTCGCGATTGTTTGGATCCTGTAGTTTGCCGGCATGGATGTCTTACCTGGTAATTCTATTATACAGCGAGAGTTTTATAAGGAACGTCTTTACTTAAATAAAGTGCAGTATATATGCAGCCGTCGGCAGTTTTGACGGTGACAAATAAGACTCAAGTGGTTTGGCCACGCGTATTGATGTTTAGATTCACATGGAATATCAGTCACCTCGTGTGACGCACGGGTATCGTGGCGATTAGACTACAGTTCTGTACTTTTCACAGTTGACAAATTCGATAAGGGCCTTCCTTATAACGCCAGACGTTCAAAGCCCTAAGAAATCATTCCAGTACTCCCACAGGCGAGTCGCAAAAAATAGAGACTCCAAGAGTACTTGACAGAAATATATGACTAGTCTTAGTATAAGACTACCCTAAGCCTAGTAGAAATATATGACTAGTCTTAGAAAGACTACCCTAAGACTGGTCTAAGAATTATGTCACTATGTAACCGGCATCATGTCTCTCAGGTGAGAACCGATCGAGGGCATGAGCTTCTTGTCTGAAGAATGGTGCGTTGTTGGCCAAATGCGAGATAAATATGGCCGCAGAGAGGATTTCTCTTGTGAAGGCGATTCTGGGTCCTGTGTGTGTCGCACCGGCGGCGTGTTAAGCGGTGGCAGTGGAAATCTATCCAACGGGGTTTTAATACGTCGTATGTAACCCCGATCGAGTGGTTAATGGGGGGTATTGAGAAACATGGGTTCGACGTCGAGTTGATATGAAGAGATGTGCAACTGACCGAGAGCAGCAGTCGAGAATAGCACGGTTAGCCCCTGATCGATTGAGACAGAATAAAGTAGCTGTTTAGCCCCTATCCCTATTCTATTAACTCCGAAGAATCAATAGAATAGCTATATCTCATGTTCGTCTGTCTTCGTCTGTCTATCTATCTTTCGTATAAAAGTAAGGGATAGTTACCGCACTCTTGCGACTACTTAGTTCTTGGGATTGAAAGCGAATCCATTGCCTGTCGATCCGTCTTCCGCCTGCTACCACCTTTGGTAATCTTCTTTAATTATAAGAAAGCCCGGATAGATAATTATTTAGATTACTCCTCATCATCCTATATCAAATACAGAGACACAAAGATTCATCGTACTTGATCTTATCATCGAGGTATGCGGGAGTATTGTAAGTGAAACACCTCTAGACCTGACGGGCCGTTCCCCGGGAGCGGAGCCTACCCTAAACTTGCTTGGTGATGGAGTACAAGGCCACAATGGATTAACGAGGAGCTCAACAATAAACCAGAGCCGAAGACATTTAAACTGGCTTTGGGTATCACATAGTCTATGGCCTGATGTGATAACTGTTGTAGATAAAGAGAGCAAGGGTCTGATTCGGTTGCTGGGTATCTCAATGTTGGATCTTGGAGTAACCCAAAATGGTCCAATGACATCACACTAAGATGCCCACTCAACCAGAGAGCTAGGAGCTACTATGATGCCGAGAATACCAGCAAAAGAGCTATAAATTCATTCACTGAGACAAAGAAAAATGGAGTGGTCGTTGAGATTAAATAAAATCCCTTAATCTTGAGTAACTCTAATCATCAATTAAAGCAATTTCCGTTTGCAAATCTTGACCGTTGTCGCGTCATCAGGTAACCAGGGACGAATCAAGGTCCATGCGAGACCAGAAAAGTGTCCCATCGTCGACCCAGCAACCAAGGTAAACAAAGGCCAGGGCCGTTCCCAACGTTGACCAACCATCCGCTGCCACACACACTGGGCGTCCAGAGATAATATCTGCACGTTTCCAGGAAGACCCCTTGACTGATTTCTTCCTCGCTTCCATATCCCTTTTTTTCTTTATTCCATCCTTATCGTGTGTGTGTCACTGCAAAAACTCGCGGCGCACATACGAAAAGACCCAGACCGCTTCCTCCGTCCTCAGATGCCCCGACGCAATAGGGCCGAGGACCTCGATTTCGAGATTCACGTCGATCCGTCGTGCTTAAGTGATCCTATGGACGATAACGACCCTAAGGCCCAACAGGAGCCCAAGGTGGAAGTGGAACTAGACCACGAACAAAAAAACGATTCCGTCAAAGAGCTCGACACCGACACCCAGACAGACAACCAGACCGACTCGACCGCTGAAGCCAAGGCTGAGCCTGTGGTTGAAGCTCCAGAGGAGGACACATCTATCGTAACACCGGAGGAGACTGAGGAGGACAAAGAACAATCCAACGAAGAAGCAGCTGAATCAAAGGCTGAATCAGAGGTCGAACCAGAGGCCCAACCAGAGCCCACCGACCCAGAGCCTGAAACAGAGCCAAAAGAAGAAGTTGAAGCTCAAGTCGATACACCAGACCAGCTAGAAGAACCAATTGAACAGTCAGGAGAAGAATCAGACGAGACAGTACAGCCTGCGTTTGAGGCCGAGGTCGATACACCAGTACCAGAGCCCTCATTAGACGCCACAAAGGATAACGACAAGGAGGAACCTACCCCTGTCGAAGACATTACTACTACCGAGGACACTCCTACCGATACCCCAGCTGAGGAGACTACTACTGCGGAGGTCCCCACTGACGACATTCCAGTCGAGGACACTCCTGCTGAAGACCCCCAAGGCGAGCCTGTCGAAGAAGACACAGCTAAATCTGCCGAAGCTGAGGCTGAAGATCCTGCTTCTGAAGAAAGACGCTTTTCTGATACCGAATCAGACCGCTCCGAGTCTCGACGTCAGTCTTCTGCTTCTTCAGAATCTGATTACTCAGACCGTCGACACTCTGGTCGCACTGAAGCTCTTATCCAAAAGGCTGCCCGTGATATCGTCGATCAGATTGGTGACAACCAAGAACGCGAGTCCTTGAATAGCTACTCAGGAACGGACGAGGCTGGTTATATCTCTCACTCCGAGCCTGCCAGTGGCCGCCAATCAGACGCCCACATGTCGGTCGCCGGTCGAAGCGGTGTAGACGAGGCTACGGAGAACGGCTCCCATCACGAGCAAGAAGACGACGTGTTTAGTGACCGCAGCCCTCGAAGCTCAATGGGTTCTGTCTCAGAGACTGATCACCGCAAAGGTGAGGATGCCACATCACGGATGAACAGGATGTCAGGCGTTTCCGGTATTTCTGGGTTCTCTGAGTATGACAGAGAAGATGAGGACTTCGTTCCTACCATCAGAGGCAACCCTCGACCTGTCTTCCGATCACCTTCTTCTGTCAAGGCCATGCAGATGTCATCACCTCCGGGATCCGCTGTGGGCTCTCCTCGATCTCCTCGTCGGGCACCTCTCCCAACAGTGTCCAGACTTGGTTCTCCTCGCTTCTCAGAACAATACTCTCCCAAGAAAACACCACCCCGCTTCAAGAGATCTACACCCCCTCTTGTCCTTCTTCACGTCACACTGCTTCCTCTACGATGGCCGTGGGGCGACGTGCTCGAGAATGCAGAGGCGGATGACCTGAGCCAAGAATGCAAAACTATCCGTGATGCCTGGCGACAACTTCAAGACCGCATGGGCGACACAACCGTCGAGCGTGGTATCCTGCTGCCTCACCCTCAGAATGACTATGAGATCCTGGAGGAGCGGCTACTGGAGGCGCTTGAGCTCCCCATGAGGCGTCGTGCCCGTATTCTCGAATGCGGTCACTACCTTGGCCCCTCCAACGAGATGACACTGGAGGACGAAGAATCTGACAGTGAGGAGGATGAATATGACGATGAAGACTACGACAAGCGCCAATCAAGCCGCCGGACAACGGTACAACCCACGCATTGGTGCAAGACATGTCGCTCAGACATTCACTACGAGTCTCTCGGACGAGCCAAGATCTTCCGTGTAAAGGTGTACGCTAGCAACGGCTTGATCCGTGGCGGCGCCTGGGAAGCTTGCTGGAAGGAGATGGAGCGAGTTGATGTCGAGATCGAGCCTCTTGTGGATGCGGTGTCGCAGCATGAGCTCGTGCAACTAGAAGCTGACCAGGAGAGAGAGTTGGCTATGAGAGAAGCTGAAGAGGAGGAAAGATATGTTAGGTTGGAGCAGGAGGAGAGGGAGTTTGAGGAGCGAGAGCGAGGACGCCTGTCTAGAAGACGCGGGGAGTCGAGAAGTCATGTTGGGGACCTTTCTCTTAACGAGGGTATTACCAACCTCGGAGAAGGAGATACTCATCTGGAGGAGCACGATGTTCGTGATGTGTCTCACCACGACGAGTCTCGGCCAGAATCTCACTACGACAAGTCGCTTCGCGAAGAGTCTGTCCATGACAAGTCTCTCCACAACGAGTCTCTTCACGAACCATCTCATCACGACGAATCACTTCATGACTTGCCAGAGGACCGTGAAGCATCTCAACACGACATCACCAAAGGTCACAACGAAAGCCACGTCTCAGATGTCGCTGAGCCTGCGGATGAGCACATTGCCGACATCACAAAGGAGTCTATCAAGGAGCCAACTGAAGAGGCTGCGGAGCCTGTCGATGTCGAAAAGAGTCGATCATATGAGGACCTCGAGAAGGAGATTGATGAGTACCTTCAAGAAGAACGTGAAAGGAGCCTGGCAGAAGAGGCGCAGCCAAGTGCTGAACCCGAAGCCCCTCAAGCTGCAGACATCGAAGTGGAAGCTGAGGTTCCACCCGTTGCTCCTGAGGAGCCTTCCGATTCCAAGGATGAGGAAGAGGAACGCCAGAGGAGAGACGAGGAAAGGCTTAGGGAAATATATGGCGATGCTCCTCCTGCTACTGAGGAACATCACGAAAGCGCCCAGCGATCCTATGCCGAGCCTCAGCCTGAGCACTATGATCAAACATATGCTGAGCGCAGTCACCCCTCCGCCAACCCCCATGCTTCCGACTACATGCATGGCGCTCCTCGCTCTCCCTCCGACGAGGAACGTCGCCAAGCAATGAAGAGCGCTACTCTGCCAGAGCTACTGGCCGAGTCAGGGCGTGTGCTGATGCAAGATAAGAAAAACATCTTGATCGGCTTGCTTAGTATCCTTATCCTACTTCTTGCCATCCGTGGAGGCCCTAGCCCTCAACAGGATCCTAGAATGTTCCAGACCATTGTCAAGAACCCGCAAGTACCTACCGTCACAGTGACACAGGGAATGACCGCGGAGACAGTGGAGGCGGTTAGAGAGTTCGCTGCTTCTGTGGGTGCTGTTATTGAAGAGCAGAGCAGTGTTCAGTCTGAGTTGGCTGAGGAGAGTGTTGTTGTCGAAGATACTCCTGCGGCCAAAGACGATGCCGCTGAAGAGGGTCCCGAAGCTGTCGTGGAAGAGCGAGTAGTCGACAGCAACCCTGTTGCTGCCGACAGCTCTTCCCTTAACCCCGATAGCTACACCACAACCTCGAGCACTTCGTCTGGGTCTGTCGACCCCTGTGCTTCCTGCACAGTGTCTTCGCGTGGAGCTCGCGGACCCGATAGTATCGAGGGGGGGCAACATGAGGAAACCGAGGAGGTGCACGAGCACGTCCCCGTTCCGGAAGTACCCCGTGAGATGGAAAGAGAAACTGTCTGCTCGGAGCGTGTTGTGACAGTAACAGCCGTTGAGACTGCTACTGTCAAGGTGACTGAGTACGCAACCCAGGCTGAATCTCAGGAGACCCAACCCGTTGAGGCCGCCGAGGAAGAACAAGCCGAGGAGAGCGTGGCACCCGAAGCAGACGCCCCTGTCGAAGAGGATGCTCCCCCGGAAGAGTCTACATCACCTGCCGAGGAGAACATTCTCTTAACTGGAGAGGTTGATCATGTTGAAGAAGAGCAGGAATCCGCCCAGGAGACCCTATCGCCTGTCGAGGAACTCTTCGGCGATATCAACGAGGAGTCTCCCGCTGATGATGTGGACATCGAGGCCGCTTCTGAGTCCGTCGCCCCGGAGGCTCTGGACTCTAATGAGGAACAGGTCTCGGAGGACTCAGAGGAGCTGGAGCATGAGTCGGAGCTTTGAAGCGATTAGCGAGCGATGCCACGTTTTCCATGCCTTGATGTAAGTTGTTACGAAGGATATACCTAGGACGCTGTCGTTTTTGATGAAAATGGGGATATTTATGTGTTTTTGGATTTGGTACTTGCTACAGCGAGACTGTTAGTTTGAATGATACATGAAGGGTACATAATCAGGAACCTATTATGGGGGGTTTGCCAATATGATGAGAATAGACATGTTATGTTATTATTATTTAAGACCTTTGATCACTGCTGTTTTTTAATGAAGTAATGTCCGTTGTTAATGCTGCATTATGGTATGCTTTGCGTGTGATATTTCATCTACACACTCCGAGGCTTTACCTGCCTAATATACAACTCATTAAAACCATAGTGTCGCCTACTAACCCTTTCCCCCTTTGTCTCGCAAGACCGTGTCATAGCCGAATATAAATATCCATACAATCGATCCTCCACTCCCTCTTGCCCAACAGATTTCTGAGCCACTCAATCCCCAAACCAGACCACTCAGCCCTCCTCGCAGCAAGATCCTCACTAGCAGACTTGATGATCGCCGCGACTGTCGTGTTGACCATGTCGACGGTGGTGGATTTGAAAGTATCCTCGGCAAGCTCGTCAGGGGGCAGTTGGCTCGGGGTTCCCGGTCGGGGGAGGAACCAGTTACTGCCAAAGTCGAAGAAACATCGGTCGGACCAGTTGCACGACGTGAGGAACAAGATGAGCAGGAGGATCGAGCAGTAGACGCAGGGTCGGTTGAGGAAGTAGGTGCAGATGAAGAAGAGGAAGATAAAGGCCGGGGAGGCGTTTGTCGGAATGAAAAGGAGGGGAAGCCAGCTGCGAAGGATGTTAGTTTAGCGACAAAGCACGCGAGAGAGTTTGGAGCGTTACCTGCGAAGACAAAACATGTTGGGCAATGTAGATATTATGCGCCGAGGAGCATGTGATAGGGAGAGCCGCCGAGGCCAGAGTAAGCCAGGACAAGAAGTCTATTACTAAACAATCGTGAATCAAGAGGCAATTGTTTCGTTTAGGTCGTGCGGTCGTTAATCTGATGCGTCTGCGCGCGGGCGCATACAAATGGTAGTCGATGTTGAAGACTCGGGCAGGTTTGGTGGCGGTTCAAGGTGTTACGTCGTTTTAGAGGGTGAGAATGGGGTATACTTGATTGGGCTTAGCGTGGTGTGTTGCGGCTCTTGAAGATTGAGGCTTGCTAAGATGTCGGGAGGTTTAGGTGTGAATTAGACAGTTGTTAGAGAAATATTTGGCAATGTTCATTTTAGAAAGTCTATAATGTCTTTTTGTATTCACAAAATTTCGCTTTCTTGAAGATGTAGATCTAAGACTTTACTTGAATCTCTAGGTTATTCGGGCTCTTTGCCAACGAGATACTCTTCATCGTAGTTAAGATATTTTTTCTTCTCCATACTAATAACATGTTAGTTCCTTATATCAACCTTCATTGTATCCGATGCTTAAAGTGGTAAACCATGTTAGAGACGCCTTAGATATTCGCATTGGCGAAAAGCCTCTGGTTCATGTCCAAGACAATGCCCAACCAGATAAGATGAGGCTGGTTTCGTATTCCTTCAGCAAGTTGGCCTGCAATACATTGCAGCTGCATATGCAAAAGCCAGGGTCATAGTTCCTTCAGGCTCGAATTTCATCTCGGGCTGCTTTCCTCGACTATGAGTCACCAATAACGTACAAGGTGTTGCGATCGAGAATCGATGTTCGTCCAATGGAATTGTTAGAAGCGGTGACTTGACAGCTGGCAGTCTGGGCGCCATGCGACCAATACACAGCCCGAACCAGTTCGTTAAACAGCCCGGAGCTTTTCATGCCATTGATCCAGATAAATCATCCATATTAGGTTCAACAGAAGAGATCAAATACTCATATAGCTTCTCAAGGCTTGCAAGATTGCTTTCATCCGCAATCAGCAACATCAGCCGAAAACAACCTGACCCTCAGGGCCTCATCTTTAGCCGACTGAGACCAGCAACACACAGAGCACACCCAACCACCCCGAATCAACCACGTCACTCCGTCTAGGTACCTTAGCTCTGTGTGTTACCTTGCAATCGGGGAATAGTGAGGTGGAAACTGCCCGTAGCATTGGGCAACGTGGGCACTGACAGTGGCACTGGCGCTTGCGATTGGGCTGTATCGGCTGGTGCGTGGACGGTTTTCTGCCAGTTTCATCATCCATCACCTCTCATCTTAGAAAAAAGTTATGAGCGAGGCTGCTTCCTCAGGCCGCCCGAAACGCTAGCAGCAGCGCACAGATACTTTGCCGTCACCTTCTTTTGCTCTCTTACACACGAGCACAGAGAGCACACACAAACACGGCTTCCGCTACTAGCTTAGCTGAGGTACCTGCCCGTACCTTGCCTTGCCTTATTACCTACCTTACCTTACTTGGGTTACCTCTTTCACCGTCATCATCATCGTTCGCGACTTTTGTTTTTTTCTCTCGTCAACCACTCGCCTCATCATTGAAGAAAATAGCAGATAGATCCGCATCTGTTTCTTTCTTTTCATCCTCCTCTACACTTTTTTACTTCTTTTCCTCTCCCTCATCATCCCCATTTCATCCTTTCTCTTGGCGCGCTCTCGGAATCTGGTCGGCCCGTTTGCTTTTGCGTTCATCCAGGCTCCGCTTCCCTCGCCGCCTTTCTTCTGTCACTGAATCACCCTCATCTTCAAACACCAAAATCACGCGGTAGCTCTCCTTGAGTCCGCACCCACTTCCCTAGGCTCGCCGCCATGGATAATTTGGACATGCCTCCGGCTCCTACGCCGCCTGTCAACAACATGGGCATGCCGTCCAACAATTCGGACCGCACCGCCAACCTGCTGAATCTTCTCAAGTTCAGCGGCGGTGGCTCGCAGCTGCAGAGCCAGGCTGCGCGCGAGCACGTTGAAGCTCAGGCTCGCGCTCATGGTCATCAGCAACAGACCCAGCAACCGCAGGAGCAGCAGCAGGAGCACCAATCGCCCCAGCAGCTGCATCAGCAGTTGTCGCCGGAACAGCAGCAGATTCATCTTCAGCAGTTCCAGCACCAATTCCAGCAGCAGGCTCAGCAGCATCGGGATCCTATGCAGAGCCCTCTCCCTGCTCACATTCACCAGCCTGCTCCATCGTCTGCTGACCCGACTGGTCTTTTGGCTGCTCTTATGCGCGGTGCCCACGAGGCCGAGGAGCCCAAACAGCAGCAGCCTCAGCCCCAACAGGCTCAGAACTCTTTTGGCAATGGTTCTCCCCCTGCCGATACGCGTTCCTACTTGCTGAACCTTCTCAACCGCCCCAAGCCCAGTCAAGGCGATCAGCAGCAGTTGACCGAGGCTTCGCGTTCTAACAACCTTACGCCTCAGTCTCCCGAGAACACTCCTGCTGAAGTCGCCCGTTACGCGGGCTCTTATCAGCAGCAGTATCCTCAGCACCAGCATCCCCATGCCAACCAGTACTCGAACCAGCAGCACCGCCCGTCCGATGCCTTCGCCGACGTCGCTCATGCGCCTTCCAATGCTTCCGAGTCCTATTACCCTGCTTCTCAGGAGCCACAGACTGATACATCAGCTCTTTTCCAGCAATTGTTGGGAAACCTTGCTCAGTCGTCTCCTCAGAGTCAGAGTCGTAGCCACGCGGCCCACTCGCCCAACACCGCTCCCTTCCAGATTCTGAAGAAGGATTCGCCAGCTGCGTCCCATCACTCTCATCACTCGCACCACTCCCACCGCCACGACCATTCGGTTGGTGCTGGTAGTGACCGAGCTGCTTTCCCCACCTCTCCGCATCAGATCCGTCGCAAGGCCACTCGTACCTCGTCCCTGCAATCCCACCCATCAGTGAAGCAGGGCACACCCCCCACCTCCGAATTCGAGAACCAAGGTTCAGCACCCAAGGAGACCGTTGCGGAGGCTATCGAGGATATTGCCGAGCAGGCTGACCAGGACGCCCGTGAGGCGCTTGAGCGTGCAGAGTATGACCGGGCCCAGGCTGAAATCGCCGAGGACCTGGATGAGATGCTCCACGCAAAGTCCGAGAAGGAATTCGAGGACAGTGCTCAAGTCGCCGCTCGGGCCATCCAGGCTGAGCTTGATCGCAGTGAGAACGAGGGTATTCTCGAAGATGCTTTCCCATCCGATGTTGCCGAGACCGTTCGCGAAATCGTCGACGAGGCTGCTCAAGGTGTCGCTGAGAGCTGGGAGAGCGCTGATCAGGATGAGATCGTCGTTATTGAAGAGAAGGAGACTCCTCCTGTCAAGGTTTTCAACTTTCCTATGAAGCCCTGGATCTCCATCACTCTTCAGGAAGAAGGAACTGAGCCGCGTCCTTTGTTCCGCGATGAGACTATCATGGATATCGCTCGACTCAAGAAGGAATTCGATCAGATTGACCGCAATCTGTACACTGCTACTGAGAATTATATGGCCTACGGAATGTCTAAGCAGGGAGGTCTCCGTGTCATTCGCCAGGAGGATGGCAAGGACGCCAAGATTTTCACCGACACCAAGGACCGTATCTTCAACGTCGCCATGTCCGTTACCCCTTCTGACCACGACGGCGCCCATCGCGAGGCCATCATCGGTACTGGCATCAGCGGTACCGTTTATTGGGTTCAGATTCGTGACGGCGACAAGGATCACATCGAGGATGCTCACATGGAGCAGTATGGCTTTGCTCTGCCTCCTATGAGCTCCCAGGAGGGTGACGCCCCTGGTGGTGTTCTCAAGACCCGTGCTCGTACCTCCACCATCCACCCCGAGTACTTCGCCGTCGGTCGCGGCAAGTCGATCAACCTTATCTGGCCTTCGTACATCCTCCAGAACAACTTGTTCAAGCCAGGCCACGACCGTGTTGTCGATACCGAAACCCTCGCCAAGCAGTGCTCTCTGAAGATCAACACTGGCAAGGCTGGCAAGGATTTCACCTTCAGTCAGGACGACTCTGTCATCGTCTCTCTTGACAAGTCTGGTCGGGTCAAGTTCTGGGATGTTCGAGACCTGACCGCCGTCAAGGAGGGCTCCGACCCGCGTGCTCCTATGCCCGCGCAGACCTCTCTCGAGGTCAAGGAGCCTTTGATGACTCTCGCCACTACCCCTGAAGGCGAGAAGGCCTGGCCCACTTCGGTCCTGCTTCTTGATAAGCAGCGGCCTTACCAGAAGCGATGTGCTCTTCGATATATGATTGTTGGTATGAAGCAAAACCATACTCTTCAGCTGTGGGATCTTGCTCTTGGTAAGCCCGTGCAGGAGTTTAACCTCCCCCACAGCAAAGAGTCGGATGCTGTCTGCAGTGTCATGTACCATTCAGCCACCGGCATGATTGTCATTGGTCATCCCACACGAAACTCGGTCTACTTTGCGCACTTGTCAGCACCTAAGTATAATCTGAAGAGCGTCTCTCAGGCCGAGTACATTCAGCGACTTGTCGCTCAAGACTCCTCCATCCCCCAGCCGGATAGTACCGCTGTCATTAGTGGTGTGCGAGAGTACTCGTTCGCCAACCGGGGAATTCTGCGAAGTCTTGACATTCTTGGTACCCCTGCCATGGTCCAAGATGCCGACGAACCCACACTCTTTGAGTTGTATGCCATGCACTCGAAGGGTGTTGCTTGTCTCCTTGTCAAGCAGACTGAGCTTGGATGGTCTAAGGACAACAAGGTCCTTGATGCTGTCGATGCTGTCACCCAAAATGTTGTCACCGTTTCCAAGCTGAAGGCACCCCAGCCTGCGGAGACCCCGACACCGGCCAACAATGGGGAGTCTGTTGTTCGTGTCGTCAACCGTGGAACGAACAAGGAGAACATCCAGGCCACCCCAGGCTCGCAGACTGAGCCTGCTCAACGCGGACCCGAATCGATCACTCCCGCCAAACTTAAGAGTGAGCCGAAGGAGGCTGAAACGCCTGTACAATCCGCCAAGGAGTCGCAGTCCGAGAAGCCTGAGAGGAAGTCACGCAAGAAGAAGAACGCTGCCAACCAAGGTGATGCTGCTACCAACGGTGCTACACCTCGCACTAGCAATAAGGATGCGAAGGGCGCAAACAACACCGCAGCACCTGCCGTTTCTAGCGAGGCCTTGGATGCCGCCATTTCTGGACTCGAGTCTCGTCTGAACGTGAGTGTTGGCGACACCCTCAAGTCGTCGTTCAAGAACCTTCACGGCAAGATTGACGATGACATTCGCGTTCGCGATGAGAACTTCAACCAGCACCAACTCAAACTCCTTGATATGGTTTCGGAGGTGCTCAACGAGAACACTCAGAAGGTCCTGGAGGCTCTTATCCACCACCAGTTCACTGAGCTTGTCATCCCTGCAATTGGCGACAAGGCAGGCGCTGCAGTCACTGACCTTTTGGACAACAAACTGCAGCCACATGTTGCTTCCTCGGTGCAGAAGGAGATTCAGAGCTCCCTGCCCCATGCCCTTAACAGGTCGCTGCGCTCTGGCGATTTTGTCAAGGCTATCTCGGACCGTGTTGGCTCATCAGTTGCCAACAGTGTGCAGCAGGAAGTTGTCGCAACATTGACTCAGCGGCTGACCCCAGCTTTCACTAACATTGCTACCCAGGCGTCGCAGCGTGTTGCCAGCGAGCTGCATCAGCAGTACCACGACCAATTCGAGCACATGAAGGCCCAGCACGTTGCAGATGCCGCCAAGATTGATCAGCTTCTGTCCTACGTCAACCGTTTGACTGACATGGTTTCAACCATGGCTGCCTCTCAGTCGTCTCTCCAGGCCGAGTTCCTCAAGTTCAAACAGCAGCCTGTTCATGAGCTCTCTGGAATCCCCCAGAACACAGGCCACGGCCAAAATGTTCCTCATCACGGCTATGCTGCCAGTCAGCACAACCCCCAGGCCAGCCACGCTGGTAGCTACCACCCGAGTCAAGCTCCCAGCCAGGCTGCAAGCCAGGCCCAGCAGTACATGGGCAGCCCTCAGTACATGCGTGGTTCCCAAAATGTGACCAGCCCTCAAGCCTCGCAACAGGCCTCTGAGTACGTCGCCCCTACCGCTAGCGTGAGCGCCCTCGCTGGTGCCTACGCCAGCCAGCGCAACCAAACTGAGCCTGAAGCGGACCACGACCTGATGCAACGCATCAGAATTGTTGAGCAGGCTATTCAGGAGGGTCGCTACCAAGATGCCATGATTCAGTGGATCCAGAGCGGACGCGAGGAGGAAATTTTCCGCCGCTGTTTGAGCCGCTTCCCCCCTACCAAGTTCGAGAATCTGCCGCCTCTGATGTTGCTTGTTGTTATTGCCACAATCTCCAAGGATCTGAAGCCCAATGCTCGTCTCAAGGAGGAAGTCGAATGGATCGAGATGGCTCTCCGCGCCTTTGCTGAGAACCTCCCGGCCTTTGTAAGTCCAATACTGTTTTCATTGATGAACGGAGCTAACAAATTGCAGGAATGGGAGCAACAGGGCGCTCGCGATGTGATCAAGAGCACAACCCAAACCATGCAACTCCTGATTGGGCGTATCCAGCCTCTGATCGGTGGCATCCAGGACGGTTTCCCTACTGATCCTTTCCTTGCCAACCTTGAGAGAGCTAAGCTTGAATGGATTATCCGAACGTCCGAACTTGTTCTTGACACCTTTGGCGCTCCGAGACGCTACGAGTAATCGAACGCTATGTGTGTATGGGCAGCATAGAAACTGTGGAGAAATTCGGTTGCTGATAACCATCTGGCAATCAATCTTTCAAGTTGTCTAACGGAGTGGGCCACGGAAACGTGACCATTTTGTCGTGGGCTAGAAGCTGTGACTGCAACGGTGTACATCACGCTGGGAAGCTAACACATGGGAGCATTTCGGAACCATCTGCTATTTGGTGAACAAAAAGGAGATACCATACATGTGCATTATTAGGAAGTTTCTGATGTTTATGGCCTCTGGGCATGTTTTGCCCGTCTGATTTCGCATCATATTACGTGCGAATGCATTGGAGGGGGTACTTTGGTGCTTTGGCTCGTTTTCACATTTGGGATGCTATGATACCCCGGGGAAAGGGGAGGAATGGGATGGAGCGTTGGTGGAGGATAAAGCAGGGGGGGACATAACGTCTTGTTCTTCCTCTTTGATCTAGTTTTTGACAATTAATGTATGAGTTGATGTGGATGATAAATGACGAGTGGCTTTGTTGTGTGCCTTGAGACTTATTGGCGTGATGTTGGACCCAGATATGAATAAAATTTGGTGTTTATTGGACAACTGGCAGCTTACGTAGTATCGATGCGCCTGAACGTGTTTGAGGCTTAGAAGAATGTTGGGAGGCTGGGTGCCAAGTAATATATCATGAGACCATTCCGATGACTCTTTTCCATCTTCTGCCATTGATAAACCTCGAAGATGACTTCTAACACTTTCCAAAATGCTATTCACGGACATGGCTCTCAACTCAGAACGAGGAGTCATGGGAAACCTAGTTAAACTGAGTTAGAGCTTATCATTATGAACTACAATTCAGCCCCTAAATGTTTGTCTGCCGTTAACCTATCTATAAGGACCCCTATAAAATACATCAGAACTTCCGCATTTTTAATATTTAGGTATTAAAAGCATCCATTTTATATATAAAATAGCTAATGAGAACTTTTCTCACTTCTTTTCTGCTTTTTTCTGGCTTATTTAGTTATGATGTTATATATTTCAAAATGTGTGACGTTGTGGCATGCAAGTCGATATGCAACAAACATTCACGGGGTTGATTGTACTTTTGAACTCGGAGAATTTATGATTGCCAATAAAGTCCTACTTCTCGCCTCTTTATTAGGTTATTATGACCTTTCGAATTTTCCACAAAAAACAATAAAAAACAACGTGATTCCTTTATTTCAGGCCTCTACTTGTGAGCGTAGAAGTCGGGTATCTGTATCTGGATAGGCCGTATAAGCCAGACATAGTCCTACGACGGAGGCCGTAATACGTAGATTATAGGATATCCTATAATCAAGAAACACATGGAAGCCAACATGTTAGGCCAGACGAGATGTGCTTTAACGTTAGACCATCGGTAACTGGGTTTCGCCTCATCGCCAAATCCATCACTGGAGATGCTTCTACGTAAATACCTCCACCCTTATGCATCAGGGGTGACGAAGAGTTCTCAGTATACGCAAAGCTTGCCTGTAGACTTCAACAATGGAAAACGAAAATTACATTCAGACACCTCTCACATACCAAACCTTGGCTCTTATGAGGATAAATAGCAGCCGCAGTCATGGCTCTCCTTTACCCTTACCCTGATCTTCTTTACTATGATTCAGATCCCCTTCATTCCTGCCCAGACTCTTTCGGGAACAGAAACCATGACGCATTCACTGAGTCTACGCCAGACCTTGCTGCTCCTTCTTATCACAATCTTCTTTTCTCTTATCCAGCCTTTTTCGGGAACAGAAACTATGGCTTGTGAAAGGATATCATGGCCGAGATTGTTGCTTAGCAAGTTTGCCCAGCGTCATGATCGGATTGTTCTCGCATTGCTCATCCTAGAGCGACATGTCAAGAGGGCATACCATCACGTCTCCCATTGCGCCGAGAAAAGGATGACCAAGAACAAACCTCGGAAGCAACAATCTGGAGAATGTCATTTTCTTCAACGGCTTCCGCCTGTTCTGGTCCAGGAGATAACCGATCATCTGCCCCTGAGTCATCAGGTATTTCTCTCGCAAACTTGTACAGCGCTGAGGCATATTCTTGGCCATCTACCGAAACCAAAGAACCTTCCTCGTCCAGATCGGCTTGATTATCTCACCGTATTGTCCAAGGATCGACCAGAGTCCTGGGTTTGCGATGACTGTTGCTCACTACATCGTGTTGAAAGGCATGATACGCCGGCTGGATCAAGCAAACAATCCGTGTGCCAACGTCAACCTACATCCTCCTCTCTTTACAAGTACAGCCTCGCTCAACGACACATTCAGCGGGCTCTCAAGTACAAGAGACTTGGGGAAAACAGGGGAAAGCACAGGGATATCCAACGCGACATTCTGAAGCCTCAACATCGTATCGTGAAACCCCCCACCAGACGACCAACTCCCGGAGTACATCTTGAATGCTGGGTATGGCCCAAGATCGTCAATGGGCGCTTTTTGCTTATGACGAAGTGGTCCAATCCTCGTTTTTTCATCAGGAACTATCAACATAACGAGTTCAGTTTCTTGTGGCTCATCAGACATCAAGAGTCAATCTTTCCTTGGTATAGGTACAACTATACTTGCACCGGTGAGAGTATGCCTCGACAGTGCGGCGATCAGCCCTGTTTGAAGTGTGACGACTGCCAGATCCAAATGGCAGGCATGGTAGCTTGTGATAACCCTGGGGAATTTGTGGAGGGATATGACTTAGATAGTCCGTCAGACTTTGCATTTCGAATCACTGAGGAGGACGTGGTGGAGATGTTTACATGGCAGGATCTTGGGGACGAGTGTTCGCCCAGTGAATATTCATGGAGAATGCCTGAGGTAAGTGAGATGAAGAGGACGAAGGGGAGACGCGGGTATGAACCTCATGGTGTGAGGATGTTGTTTGAGAGGGATGGAAAGGAATGGCCATCTAAGTTTGAGTCTCGGACGCAGAAAATCACCATGTACAGCTGGCATGTGCAGCGCTTAAGATGCATTTGTCGATGTGTAAGAGAAGGAAATTTGTTTTGTTGGCTATCCTGTTTTTTTCTCGAGATTACTATTTCTTGAAGTTAAGACTGAGAGCCAGCCAATGAGGAGACTCCGAGATGCCTGATCAGGATAGACTCCACCACCCCTGTACAACCTTCGGAACCTGCGGATATGAAGGTACTGTATTGTAACTGCAACACTCATAGGCCACGCATCATCAGTAGAGAAATGTCAACGTAAGACAAGCTTTTCCTAACCGTGTGTCAGGTCAGCCCTAGGAAAAGGGGCGAACGGCAGGGAGGATTTAAGGTGATGAGCAGGCTTGGCAATACTGGGCGTATGATGTACTTGTAAAACGCTGAGGTGAGGTGAGGTGAGATTATTGCACTGGTTGATATGTGATCAGTATTTGTATAGAGAGCTATTCAACGGATGTTGATGATGAAAGTATAGTCAAATGTCCGTGTTAGTCGTGTCATGTCATGTCATGTCATATACTGGGATCTCCAAGACCGCGGTAAAAGGGCTGCTGGTTTAGTTTATTATCCCGTACCGAGGCTTCTTGGCACGGAAAACAGAAATTCTTTAACCTGATCTGATCTGAGCTGAGATGATTAAATAGTCGATAAATCCCGTTTTACGGATACCCGCGCACTCCGGAGTTCGGATAGGAGGGTCTTAATCTCGGGGTCGGCTTCCCACCGAATCGCCGGTCATGGTGTGAGGTTCACATTGAGTTTAACTGTTTACTCAAATAGGTATAATCTCGTCTATCCAATTACTTGTTGCCATGTTGGTCAAGACAGCCTCAATGCTTCAGCCGCACGTGTAACCATATCATACATGATATACCCAGTACATACCCGTATTCTCACCCGGTAACACGTCACCCAGCGGCAGTTCTGAGATAAATGTGCCGCTCGGAGTGGTCTTCCCGAGCCTTAGCAGTCTCGGGGTGCCTAGTGGACTGAGGCGACTGTACCGGGGCTTTGGGGACCGCGGGATGAGATGGATGCCTTGGGATTGGTGATGGACACATCGCTTTTGCGAATGCGAGTTAAGCTTGTTTTACTACACCCTGTACCGAGCCTTATTGGCTGCAAGTGTAACAGTTATGATGGATATGTGGCTGGCTGCATAGAGGCTGAGGTGAGCTTATATCTGTACAAGAGCCAAGCCATGGCCGCGTTGGCTGGCAAATGAGAGGGAGAATATACCAAGTAATACACTGCTTGGCATAGAATCACGAGTTAGGCTGATCGGGCTCTGATAAAACGCCGTTTTGGACCTGCAATAATGCTCATCAAGTCCGACGGTGTCTGCGGATAGAGAAGAGACGACACTTAGACGGAGTATATCACGGACCACAAGACAGGGGCTCTATCAGACGTTCTCCCAGGATTCTAAGTCGCAGATCAACTCCGAAACACACGGACTTGACAGGGGTCTACGCGTTAGTTAGAGATATGCATGTGATGTCTCCAGACAGATAGACAAGAGACAACAAGAGAATAGCACTGCCCCTGGAAACTAGGCTGAACCGACTCGTCTAGTTGGTACAACGTCAATGAGACAGCCATGAATAGTACCGATGACCTCTTATGGTCAAGCGCCGGGTGCGCGTAGTATCCTTATTCTCCGATGGTGAGCTAACATGGCTAAGCTTTTCGCCCGTCTGCTGTGTCTCGTGCCTGGTTCCCTGTCTGGTTCTTGTTCTTTCACTGGATTTTCATCTTGTTACCCTCCAATAAGTTTCTTGCATGTTTGTACAACCCTGATCTGCAGACTGTTATTACAAGACTGGTCTTTATTCCTGCCACTCCTTTCTCCCTCCCCATTTTCTTTCTTTCTTCTGTCCTCTTGGATTAGATCTTTAATAAGCAGTTTAGACTTTGAACCACGTGCATTTATATAGGCACTGTTTTGTTTGACCTTTGTGTTAACCTTAATCCTGTTTCTACATCCCACATCTTGGATTTATTAGTATAGACTTTATAGTTGCCCCTTCCAAAGGAACGTTGGTGGTCGCGATCATGGTGGTGGCTTCAAAGAACGTCGTTGAGCCCTTGTGTAAGTCTACGGCTTGGACTAAATCATCAACCCTTACTGACAGCTTTTCAGTCATTGTCCTCGCCTTCACCGCAGGGTGTCTTATCAACAGACGACGAGACGGCCGAGGGCCCTACGAAGAATCCTTCGACGATGTTGAAGCAGGTCAACAACGACACGTCGACTCGCCGCCTCTAAAGCCGACTCTCCTCCAACAGCCCGAACGTCCTGTCCGCAAGGCCCCGAATTTCCTTTTTGCCCTTCTATCTCGCTTCTTCAATGCATTCCCCTTTCTCATAGAGATTTGGTATTGGAACTTGACGTACTGGTGCGTACTTTGAGAGTGTCTTCCGAGTTACTGGTTTACATACTGACCTTCTGTAGGATCTACCAAGGCCTTCGAGCCTTTTCAGCGAGAATGATCGCCGGTAACGAAGCCATCTTTGATCACGCACGAGACCACGCCCTTCAAATCCTCAGTTTCGAAGCCTTCTTTGGCCTCGACATTGAGCAGCGTTTCCAATCATACGTGATGCACGAACAGGCGTGGCTCATGCCCATCCTCGCAAAGATCTACTACTCCCATATCAGCGTCGGCATACTCTTCCTCATCTACATCTACACATATCTCCCACCCTCGACGTTCCAACGCATTCGCCGCACGATCGCTGTTGATAATGCCATCGCTTTTGTCATCGTCACTTTATGGCGCTGTTCGCCTCCACGACTGCTCCCACAAGAGTACGGCTTCGTCGATGTCCTACATAGCAAAGCTGGAGGCGCCAATGTTTGGAACAACAACCGCTTCCAATTGACTATCGCCGCAATGCCAAGCCTACACTTCGGCACTTCCCTCTTTTTCGCCGTCTGCATGTGTCGTTTCTCCCCCCATCGATTCATGCGTATACTCGCTCCTCTTTGGCCCACTGCCATGATCATCACCATCGTTGCGACCGCGAATCATTTCCTTACCGACGCTCTTATCGGTGCTATGGTTCCATTGCTTGGGTGGCGCATTAATCACTTTGTTCTCATTCTCAAGCCTGTTCAGGATTATATCTTTGCTCCTCTTATCAACAGGCTAGACCTGGTCGATTGTAATGTGCGGGTTGTGCCCAAGACGTTATAATAATGAACATAGAACAACGGGAAGACCGGGGAGGGCCTATTGGTTAGCTGGAGTCACGCGCCGTAATGAGAGAGCTTTCTGCACAGTTATCTTTATATATCCTAGATGGATAGAAGGTTCATATACTCGTGCTTATGGATTCTGTGCCTTTTGTGACTAGTTCCTATGATATGTGTCCCTAGTGCTTGCATATAGTTGCTCATTCCGATTTCTCGATCTACTTGAGACGTGTCTCACAGCATAGGTACCTTTCAAAGGGCGAGAGAAAATACAGTCTTGGCAATGTCTTGTTATACGTTCTAAAGAGGCTCTATTCATATGTTTCTTATCTCATCTATCATTTGCCCACTCTCATCTATCATATCTATTCCTTCTTAGAAACCCTCACAACAACCTTTCCAAAATGCTGTCCGCTGCTCAAAAACTTGAGCGCCTTATCAGCCTCCTCAAAATCAAATACCTTGCTCACAATAGGGTGAATAGAATGCTTGTCGTAAAAAGCCACCATCTCCTCGAACCGATCCTTGGGCCCGTTCAAGATTCCCTTGAGGGTGACGTTCCTCCGCAGCGCGAGAACGTTAACGCCAACTTTGCCGCCAATGTCCTGTTCTTCTTCCTTGCCCGATAGGTAGCCGACGCAATTGATCAGTCCGCCGAATGCGATTGCGTCAAAGGACTTGCGCAGTGTACGCGAACCGCCTGTCTCGAAAATGATGTCGGCGCCGCGGTTCTCTGTTGCCTTCATGACAGGATCTTGCCATTCCCAATGTGTACGGTAGTTGATGCCTGTGTCAGCACCGAGATCCTTCTTTGCACGTTCGAGCTTTTCGTCAGATGAGGATGTGATGATTGTGTCAAGACCAGCGGCCTTTGCGATCTGAAGACCCGCGACAGCCACGCCACCAGTACCCTGCAGTAGGACTGTCTCCTTCTTCTTCTTACCATCGGCAGGCTGACCCAGAGGTCGCATGCCGTTGATGCACATCCAAGCGGTGACACCCGCAATAGGCAAGCATGCAGCCTCCTCGTCGGACATGTAGTCTGGGACGACGACCAGGCTGTCGGCCGAGAAACAGCGGTACTCCGTCAAGACACCGGGGAGGGGCAGGCCGAGACCGGAGGCCATGTCGGCTTCTTGGACTTGACCGGTGAGATGGGTCTGGTTGAAGATAGACATGACTCGTGTGCCGGTCTTGAGCTTGGATGAAGAGCTTTGGATAACTGTGCCGCACATGTCGGAGCAGGGCACGAGGGCTTCTGTGTCTTGAATGGAGGCGTGGTGGTTGTAGTCGCCCATGATAACTTGAACAAGTCAGTACAATTCTGTTCCATATATCTCAAACATGTAGAACTTACCCTCTGTATCACGATAGTTCAAACCAACAGCATGGACCTTGACGAGAACCTCTCCATCCTTAGGCTCAGGCACCTTTCCCTCACCAAACTTGAGATTATCAAGACCATCCTGGCCCGTAGTCCACTGCTTGTTCGTCTCAGGAAGAGCCATATTTGCAACCTCAGATTTCCCGAATGAAAGAACTGAAGAAATAAAGCTCGCCATGATGAAAAAGATTGAGTTGATAGATATATAATAAAGACGTCAACTAACGTTATGGTATCAGTCAATGCTTCTCTTACAAGTGGAGATGACGTCGCTTTGATGGATGAGGCGACGAGGTGGTTGGCCTATCAGAGAAGGGGACTAGATTATTTTAGGTATCAATGCCGGCGACGTGGAAATGCCTTAATAAGCAATACTTCAACCTCGGCGATTCAGCATCAACTCGCATCATGCAGATGGAGACTGACTTTTCTCGGCGAATTGTCACATTCTGAGGTCAACCATAAGTCAAGAATCAAAGTTAATAAAGAAAACATATGTTATCTACACAGAACACGCCACATCATGCCGTCACACGTCAAACAAATGTATACTCAACAGCAAATCACGTATATTCAACAAAGCCATCGCGGAATACATCATGCAGGTATTTCTCAGCATGCAAGCAAGGCGTCTCTCATCTCTCTTTGACCTCTCCACCCTCTTGCGTCCATGTTTACATCGCTTCTCCCACCCTTGATGCGAAAACACCATCAGGTTTCCCAATTCAAGGACAAACACCGCAACCCAACATAGCCCTGACTCATCTCATGTCACCGCGACCAGGCAGATCCAGAATTAGTCGAGTGAGTCCAAAGGGCGACACTCCCATCCATACAAAACAAGAAACTGTAACAAAACCATCAACCAAGATAAAAATCAACAACAATGCAGTAACCAGATATTGTAACTTTTTTCTTTTCCTTTCCAGGGGGGCGTTCACTCCAACACCTTCACACACACTTCATCCAGCCCCTTCAATGCCCCTAGTCCAAAAGCCGGACTCGGGCGTCTCCATATTCGTCTTCATCGTCGCGGTCATGCCAGGAACAACGCCTAGACAGAAATTATTTGGTGGGTATAGTAATAGGTTGTAGTCGCCGAGGCAACTCCTCCCATCGCTGACGCTGTACACAGCCTGATGAGGAGAAGCCGGTATAGCTGTCTAGACGTAACGTCGTAAAAGCGTCATAATCGTCAAGTAGTGGTCGTAGGTCTTGTCGGGGTACATGCGAGGGTATTCCAGGTTATGCGCGTTGCCAAGCCATTTTTGACCTTCCATGTTTGGTTGCCCAGGTGTGTTGAAAACATTGTTGTATCCAGATGTCCTATCCCATACTCTCTCATCGGTAGCTGTCATCATCAAGTCGCCCACATGCGTGCGGCCACCGTCGTCCCCTCAACGTCTTCAAAAGTCATAAAACCATTCCCACGTAAACTATATGCAATGGGGTTTAACAAGACAAGCCAATAGGCTGGCGCCACTTCCCCAGATATGTCGGTATTACAAGTCGTAAAAGCAAATGCGATGTAAAAAGTATTGTTGCGTCGTCTTCATTGTCGTTAATCCGTAATGATACGCGCAGTTGAGTCCGGCGCCTGACGTACAGGTCGTCGAAAGATTGGCTCGTCGGGGACGAATATCACGCTCAGTGATAACGCGAAGCATTGGTGGAGCTGGAGCCCACGCGTGCTCCATTGTCTGACGAGTCTGTACTCAAGTTAGTTGGTGGTCAATCATTCAAAGTGCTGCATTTGGACGTACCGCTGCCGCGCGTAGCGTGGCCGTTGGCACGACGCCCAGCGAATCCGCCAGTGGACTCCCACTCCGGACCGCGGGGCTGTCGCTCAGGGGCTCCCTTAGAGCTGTTACCAGGGCGCTGGCTGCCAATAGCGCCGGGAGTGCTTCGCGCCTGGTTCTGGATGGCGCTAGGGTCGTAGCCAAGGTTCAGGCTGTTGAGGCTGCTGAGAAGAGCCGAATCGTTCTTGGGTCCGGGAGTACCAGAGTTGCCAGGGTGACCAGAAGGAGACATGGCACCGCCAATGTAATCACCGAAGCGAGCAGTCGAGCCTGCACCCATGTTGTTCATACCAGAAGGGGCGAGGTAGCTGGAAGAGGCCTGCGAGGGGCTGGGGGTGAAGGATCGCAAGTCAGCAAAGCTCTTGGCAGCTCGCAGGTTGTTGGGAATGCCGTTTCCATCAGGGCTTCCGGGAAGCTCCAGGGTTGGACCCTGACGGCCCAGCACATGGGAGTAAGTGCTGCTGGCAGCCCTCGTCTCGCGATCCGCAGCAAAGTCAAAAGTAGCAGCACGGCTGAGGCCACGCTTGTGCATATCGAGACTGGTAGCAGGCTGGCTGTGAATGTTGGCAGTGGGCGAAGGCTGCTGTCGCTTAAGCACAGTAAGCTGGCGCGACTCGGCCTCACCAATCGACTGATGCTCGAGACCCATGTTGTGCGCAAGAATGTGAATGGAGCGTCGATGCTCAGGAGCAATCCCAGGTGGGAAAACAAGAATCTCACGGGAGTCGTCACGACGGAACATGACCAGCTCCGTGTAGAACTCGAGGGTCTGAGGATCGTTCAGATCAACATCGCCTGGCATGGTCAACGAGGGGGATTGAACACGAGATGCGTCCAGCATACCGAGATGCGAAGGACCCCTAGCCTGAGACTGCGAAAGACTACCAAGTGATTGGATAGAGCTTTGCTGATGCAGCATAGGTGCTCGGTGCTGCTCCTCAAGCTGACCACGTCGCTCTCGCTTCTCGCGTTCAATCCTCTCTCGCTCCGCCTCTGGAAGCATCTTCTTGTACTCGACACGCAACTTGCGGCCATGTACATCCATGCCATTCATTGCCTCGATCACCATTCGTGTGTCCTCAGCAGACTGGAAGTTTGCAAAAGCCAGACCACGGAAGACGCCATTATCGAAGTGGTAGTTGAAAGCATATGGCTGAGGGAGGTGCATTTCGAGCATGATCGAGGCAAGAGTCTCCTTTCGGACCGCAAAGGGGATATTCTTAATCACAATCGCAGTAGGAATAAGCTGGTCGGCGTCGGAGGTGTTTGATCGAAGATCGGTTGGGGAGCCGTGCGATCCAGGGTGGTCAACGCGCAGCCCACCATTTGACATGGGGTTGTTGTTCATTCCGCCCTGGTAAGGCTGAAGACCTCCATGACTACCATGAATTCCAAGACCACTGTGGTCTGTCCAGGTCTATCTCTGGGTCAGTTAAGTGATTTCGCACTCTAGAGTTACTACGTACCTGAGGAAGGGCGGCTCGGCGGTTCACATTTCGTTGGCGGCCAGGGCCATTTACAGCGCCGTTCACAGTAGCGACGCCACTTGTGTTGTAGTTCCAGGCCTGGCCGTTATCCAACATGTAGCCCTGCATACCACCGGCCATGTTGTCCATACCGCGATGGTTGTAACCACCTCCGATCCTGTCGGCAGGGTAGAGCGCAGAGGAGCCTAGAGGAGCTTCAAAAGGACGTTGGGACTGGCGGGGTAGCGACATGCCGGCGTTGAAACCACCGGCGGTAGCATAATTTTGTCTCGAGTTTGGAGAGCGATTGGTTGATGTACCATAATCAAGGTAACCCATATCGTGTGGTTGTTGCGACATTGTGATGACTGGATCCAGTTTGGCAAGTAACTGCTGATTTTACCCAGCAGACTTTACCTACGAGTGTTGAGATTTTATCAAGGTGCCACGTGCTAACTATGCAATGTGCGAGGAATGCGGGTCGCAAAGGGTATCGAGGATGCGTGACAGATGGTTAATTATGCGGCATCAAATCGTTGGGTCGTGGGTCCGAAAATCGTCTCGATCGTGAAGCGGTGTAGCTAAGTGAAAAATGAAGCACGAAGCGTAGAAAGACAAGATTTAACTGTCTGATGTATCCAGGCTCAACAAGAGGCCTGTTGTACGAGATGCGAAGTGATTCGTCGGACACAGCCAAATGAACTCAAATTTGGTCTGTTTGGCGTGGAAAGAAGCCCAGTGCCAGATTGAACCTTTGGTGAATAAGAGGAGCGCAACCAACGATGAGGGCACTATTCAATCCTCTAGTGGCGATAGGGGCGAGAAATACAGCCAGCACAGCTAAGGAGGCCGAGATGAAACGAATCCCTAGATTTTTGGGATCTGGCGAAAGTGGCGGAGCAACGTCAGAGCGTTACTTTTGATCGCTATTCGGTCGGGTTTTGGGAACCAAAAATACAGGACGAATAACCCTGGAATACAGCGACGTCTCAAAAGTAGCCAAGAAAAGAACTACTAATGAACAAGAATAGATCTGGCGAAAAGGGGGGGGGTTTGGATTCGCGCGGTGACCTCGTCTTGAAAAAGTCGTGGATTGTCGTCGACGTAAGGGCTGAAGCTTTCGACGAACCAGATGCGAACGACGGAGTAATCAAGGGAGACGAGAGGGGAGGAGAGAGGTCGACAAAATCGGGGGAGGGAGAGGGGGAAGAAAAGAAGACGGGAAGGAGGAGGAGGAGGTTAAAGAGAAAGGGGGAGAGAAGGAAGATGGAACAAGTCCTAGTAAATGTCCGTGATGATCTGGAACGGGAAAACGGCGGACGGGAGACGGGAGACGGGGGTTTGAAGGATGTGGATGGATGTGGTTGGGGAGGTGACAGCGGCGAGTGGTTTCCCGTTGCGTTGCGTTGCGTTGTAACTTGTGCCCTTTGATTCTTTGCCAGAGAGTGGAGGCCCTTATTTTTTCTCTCCTGGGATGTGGATGGGGGGGCAATACAGTATAGGCACTGTGGTGAGCCACCCAAGATGATTGATTTCCCAGCGCTGATACCCAAGGCGCAAATTGGTGGGGTTTTCAGCGCATTTCTATTGTCGGGTCTCCAGCTGCCAGAAGCCCACTGTGGAGTCTCATCCCCTGAGTCCTGGGAATCGTTCTGGGGCAATGGAGATGATTTGAAAGATATTCATAGACTACCTCATCAAATATGTATATCATATTATCATCACAGTGACTGGGAACATGGCCTTGTAGGTGTCGATGAACCCTTAAAGTAGCCTCGCTACGATACTGTGTTGTGTCTAGTATAAAGTTCTATGCTAGATGCATTTCTAAATTCTTAGCTCAATGTGGGGGCTTGTGAAAAAGGTGAGGACGAGGGAGGCTGGCTGGCTTCTTGATTCCTGTCCTGACTCTCCAAGCCACCACTTTACTTGGCATTGTCAGCCTTTCTAAAAGGCTGACGATATTGGATGCTGATGTCGATGCCTCGCCAGAAGGGCTGTCGAATAGCACTGCGCGATGGGTTTCGACAATGATTCTCCAGCCCAGTCAAGTGCTTCATCCGTCATATTCAACTGTGGCAGATGCCGCAACAGTGCGAGCAACGTCATCCTGGCACGGGTACCTTAGCTGGGTGGACCGCATGTTATTGGGCACACCAATTGTGAGAGCTACCTTGTGTTCATTGTCATTGAGATGATGTTTATGTCTAAGAGCGTGTTCCAATGGATTTATGTTGTGCATATTGCTGTGCATTCAGATCTGGTATTACCCATGAATCCCAAAGTAGTCCATACCAAATCACGACTCATCTTGAGGGGCAGAGACTAGGTTACAATTCAAGCCTCCATCGTCACCTTTTGTGAGTTGGGTTGTGAATGACTCTCAGTCGTTACCTGACTCGATAGGATGCATGGAACCTACGATTGACTCAGGCCAGCATACAATATGTATGACCAGGTAGATATGTACATTCATTACCCATGTTCAATCTTTCATTCTTGCAGCACAACCTCAGACTCATTCAGCTTGCTTTATGCTTTGTCCCAGTTGGGTAGCACTGTTCCAATACTTTTTCATTGCCCATTTCCCTCAAGCCATCAGATTACCTAGGTATTAGACCAAGGGGTAATAGGGGAGGAATGGTGCGAGAAAAGAGTCGAGATTGTCAGTGAGGCATCCAACGGTCCTGTCCCGCAGATTGAACGATTGTCATTACCGGCCGGAAAATCTTGGCTTGTATCGTATCTGACCTCGCGTCTCATCTTGCAGTCAGTCTACTCCATCTCAAATCCATTTGCAGTTCACGTACTGTATCTTAGCTCTGACGCCCCTTTATGACACGACCCGGCTTCAGCTCCCCGGATCATGCTAGTACAGATACTGACAACTGTACATACGGATCCGATACCATCCATCCAAGCACAAGCACAAAGACTCTACTCTGCATGATGATGGATGAACCCATTTTATCCTGCTGTGTTCGCGCTCGGACAATCTACTCCATCGAGGTGGCATGTCTCTGCTTGCTTTTTGTCTCAAATCTACCTAACCTGAGCATCGGCGCCGAATGGTAGCATGGAGCTGAGTTCACTAACTCACTACTGTAAGAATTGCATTGCGTCTGCATCTGCATCTGCGTCCGCGTCTCCCTTTTTTCACCCACGTCCCGGCCGGATGTTTCCAGGGGTTGCCAAGGAGATTTGCGATGCCTCAATTAAAATGCATGTTAATGCAAAATCACTCTCTATCGTCACAGCCACGTGCATGGAAGCCCAGGGCACAGATCCAGCTGCGGCTCTTTTTCTTTCAGCACTGACTGGGCTCTCTTTGGACGGATTATCAATGGCTGTCTAGGTACCTTGACCTTTGACTGTCGGCACAGGCACTTGGACCGTCCAACGTCCCCAACGTTGACGTTGTATCCGAGCGGATGCACAACACCTGACGTGCCTTTTTTGGCTTTTCTGTAGACTGTAGACCAAGAACTGGCTTTTCCCTACGTCTTTTTCTGTAACAAGATTTCGTCTATTGCGGTACATGCCAGCAGCGGCCCGTCGGACGGGAAGCCAATCATGTGGTGGAGTACAAAGTACAGTGTGAGACTATTTCCTCTAGCATAAACTTTGGAAAACAAAAAAAAAGAAAATAAGATGCGTATCCATTATCAGCATTATCACCTAGGAGACGGCATTCTCTCAACTTCTTTTATTCACGTCATTGCCACAGAGAAAAGAACCACTCAGCTAGAGAGGCGATGCTCTTTGAACCTGCACCCCCTTTTACTCTACAGAATTGCCCCTCTTTCTTTGCCATGCTGAAGCCAGGGTCATCCTAACCCGCCCGCCTGGGCCATCATCAGGGGCCTACCTGATCCCAGGGGACTCCCCAGTCTTTGGGTCGCCGTTCGTATCCCATGCGCCGACCGCAGGCCCTGGAGGGTTCTGGGAGGGGAGACCCAGGTCCCTGGAAATTGACCTCGTTAGCTGGAGAGGGGTTGTTGTTCACGATAGAGATGGTGGTGTTGATGGCTGCCTCTCTATGCCGTATTGCGTATTGCTTGATATTGTCGGTTTAGCGGTGCTCATCGGACAGACGAGGTGGATCTCACGGATTGCAATGAACCTCCTTTGTCGCAGATTCACCTTGTTCAAAGGTATTGACTGGCGGATGATAATGGCCCCTCATCTCCTTTCTTCGTCATCCTCGCAAGTTCGCCTTGCCTATCTCAACTGTCAAATTCGAGAAGACCACTAGCGCACCCATTTCGCCTCGCCGGCGTCCCCTAGAATCGGAGGGTCTTCTGCTGAATCCCTGAGAAATTCAAGCATCCCAGCTTAGCCTCATCTCTCCGTCGTTCGGTTGCCATTCCCCCGGAGATGGCGGCTCCTAGATCACGCGGCCATGCTCTCCACTGAACTGAACCCCCCTGAACATTTAAGATGAACGAACTCGTGAAATGCTCTAGAAGCTCCGGCATACGGCTCGCCTCCCCGGTCTCTCGTTCCGTGAATACGTATTTACAGAGTCTTTGTTCATCGATCTACATGCACATTCATGGACCCCTGTGGCATTATGGATGCACAATTACTTTACCGAACGATCATATCGTCTGTCTTGTCTGACGTCCAAATTGGGTGTCCAACCTTTTTGTTGCCCACCACTTTACAAGAGCACGTGTCTTATTAAAACTTGATGCACAGCGGTAAACACGGTCATGAGATGCCTTTGGCTACACCCACATGTTGCAGGTTGGCCCAGTTACAGTCGCATTCATGTCTCGAACATCAGAAACCTACAGCAGTTACTGTATTCATATCTTGTTTTCAGGCCACCAACCAACTGCTTCGGCATTCATACCTGGCGGGGGATCGGCGTCAGCCGCAGCGACGCCCCGTTTCCCCATTCTTGAGCCTCACGGCTTGCTTCCATGATATCGCCACCAGGACCACCGCCCCAAAGCAGCAGACGTAGCAGCCAAAGATGACTCAAGGTCAGGCACCAACACGAGACGGGATCTAGCGCAAGATCTACCGTGGAAATCGTTGCCAGCGTGCCATCCCATCGGCATCCGATATGCAGGCCTCCGCCTTCGCCTCTTGCCCGCAGCTGCAGCATGCAGTGCGTCTCGGCTGTCTGCAAAAACCTTTGACGCCTCTCGCCTCCTCTCGGTGTACGGCGGAGCGATTCCCGGGCTTCGTCAAGCGACGTTGCCTGTTCGGAGCCAGCTGACGCCGGTCCAACCACGAGGGCCAGAAGCTACCATCTCACATAATGGAAGCCTGCTTCTGGGTTCTAGGTTGTGAGACAAGTGTCAGCAGTTCACTTCAGTCCAGGGGTCGGACGCCTCAATGACGTCTATGAGTTCCTCGTGGGAAACACTGCAAGTGCACGAGTTTGCAAATGGCCTCTTGTTAATTTTGGTCAGCGATTCAGGCCAGCACTGGCATTACAGCCCACTTCAGGTTGGGGTGTGGTCTAGGTAGTTACAGTTGATGACCAACCAGAACAGGTCACGCTTTCAGGACTGTAGATGATACGGACTACGCTTCGCAACCTACTCCAACATTTCAGTGTTATTAGTCCATTGCTTTCCTACAAACCGTTCCGAACAACTTCAGGGTTTCGTCAAGATGCTCCCAAGGTCCGCTTTTTGGGTGGTATCCTACTTATTTATGGCCTCAATTAGCTACAAAGCCCATACAAGAGAACAGCCCGAAAGTCGGGACTACTCATAATTACAGCAAACCGACCGCTGAAGTATTTTCTCATCGGTCTTTCGCACCTATTGCCACATAGCAATACCATGATAATCGATGTACAAGAACAGTACTTGAAGTCGTTCGTATGGCCACGACAGGGTGCAAGAGACTGTATCGGTAACATAGGGTCTTCCAAATTCGTAGAAAGACAAAACTAGGTTCCAATCATGAGCTCTATGAGCTTGAAGTATTATCAGTGATTTTGGATTCAACATATCGGAGCTTCAATACGGCTGTTGGATGTCGCCGATCAATCGACTTGTTTTAGCGATATCTATTCATAATTAAGAAAAGACATGCAATAAGCTGGAACTATTGCTTTCAAGGAGCCAAGACTGCCATCACAAGTTTCAACTCGCCCTTCTCTGATTACGCTGCTCACCATCCTTCGGTAGAAGTAAAGCTATGCACGAAACCCTCCCAGTGATACTCTCGAAATATCCTCAAGATCCTTCTGAAATCTACCTGTTACTTCAAATACAAATTCCCATTGACCAACATAGCTGTAGGCCCTTCTGTATTCCACCTTAAATCGCAATACGCACATTTTAAAGCACAACCGCTGCCACATCTTCCTTCCCAGATTGCTCAGGGCATCCAGTACCCATACGCAAGTTGCGAGCCATTATGTTGTTAGAATTCCGCATCCTTAGCGTCAGATAAAGCAGCTTCAATTCTGCCACGTCAGTATCTTCCGCCCCCCATGCCGTCTTGAGCGCTCCTTTTTGATCATCAACATTCTTATACCTAGCCTCTTCACAATATATGGGATGGTGAGCGAGATATTTGACCTTAAAACTAAACATATCAGCAATGAATGCTTCTGTAAATACGTCTGATTCAAGGGATAGCTCGCACGGCGTGGTGAAAGTAAAGTGTCGAAAGACGTTTTCCCGATATTGCCCAAAGTGTAGTACGCCGTCTTCTATCAAGGATTTGAGGAGTTCGACTATAAGGCGATTGACTTCTTCTTCGGTAGATAGTCCAGGGTCGCGGCAGCTGAGGTCACTGAGAATTTTACCCATGTAATCAATTAATAGGAAAATAAGGTTTGGTTTGACCAAGGTCCTGAAAACTTTCAAAGTGGGCATGGAATTGCGGATCTGGGAAAAGATCGAACACCATCGTAAAGAGTTTGACTTCATCTCTCCCGCAGTGTCTGTTGCGTTAGGGGATTCATGGCCGTTGGTCCAGTATCCTTCCTGCGTGGTTGGATAGTCAAGATACTGGGCCAACACAGCACAGTCATCCAGGTATAGCTCCTTGAGACTCAAAGAAGTTATCCAATCCACTTGCCATTCATGGCTGAAAATGAAGTGCCCCAGAGCTAGGGTCCTGAGCTTGGGCATTCCCTCTCCGCCGCCGATAAGGCGAAAGTCAACGTTGGGCAACCAACCCGACCAGGAGTCATAATAAAGCGAGAGCACCTGGAGATTGGCAGCAACTGGTAGAGAAAGCCAAGTATGTGGCAGCTGAGTAAACATTTCCCGGCATTGATTCCAGACTCCGGCGATGGTTAGTGATGTGGCTGGTATCACGTGTTTGTTGCGTTGTGTAATGTCTAGCCTAAGGGCTTGGACTCCGCTCATGATCGTCGTGAACTCCGGGATGTCTGTGAGTCGCGAATCGTTGCAGTCTTCTAAGTTCGAGATGATGAGAGTAGAAAGGGGAATTGGGGGTGTTGAAAGGGCTGGAGGCGTTACTGTAACTTCGTGGGCCGTTAGATGAGTAACATCATGGGACAGGACATTACGGGCTGCCTTCTGCAACACTTCCGTCCCGGTTCTAGCTAAAGCTCGAAATATTATCGCTAGAACCCCGTGTCGAAAATCTGTCGGCTCATAGTCGGGCTCATGAGTCGCAAACCTGGTATCGAATAATACATGCAGAGAGCGCAGACTTCGGAAGCAGGCCAAAGAGGGCAAGGCGTCCCAAAAGACAGGAAGAAAGTTGGTCTTCGGTTCTTCCACGTATGTGACCCCATTATGAACGATGCCTGAAGCATCGCAAGTGACTTCGCGGACGAAACTGCTCAAGTTGGAGTTGGCAAGTTGTATAAAATGTCGAGGGTTGTTGTCATCTTTGTTTCTGGCGAGCAAACGAATCTTGCGGAACGCTTGCTGGGAGGCAAAAACCGAGAGTTTACGATCAACAAGTCGCAGGTTCTTGAGAGTGGGTTGGGGAAGAAATGTGACAATATAAGTGACAGCTTCTGGCGGCAAAGTGTGGAGGCTCGCAGTGGTGACCATGTTGGAGAGAGGTAACACCAGCTTGTCTAGAATCAATCTGGAAAAACAAGAGAGTTGAAGGGAAGTGATTAGAGGTCGGGATCATATGGCTTTATATGCACTTGAGTGTCAACAAGGAAATGAAGGCCTATAGCCTACCTATGCATTGGCCTGGGCTCTCCCCTTGTGGCTGCAGGATACATTGGCAACTGGAGTTCATCGCCCAACTCTCTCAACGTAATTGGACCAAAAAAAGCAACAAGCAGAGCAACCCCTCAGCTGAATTCAGCGAGGAAAGAGATGACACAGCCTGACCGGCGCGTTGCAGCCAAAAGATCGGTAATAGTGAGGGTATCAAACATACGTGACGGATAGTCACAGATCAAGCAGGGAGGCCGTGTTAGCATTTGCAAACAACGAAATTGAACGATGACAGAGCGTATCCCTAAATTGTGACAGATAGATTATCTGCTTAAGCCTGGTCACATATTCGGTTGCATGCATTGAAGAGTGTTTGTGGTTGGAGGTTGTCTCCTTGATTGTGGTTGGTTAATGGACGACAGGCAAATGCTCGGCTAACGACAGCCACTACAGCCACACATTAGCCACAGCGGGACATGATCGTCTCCAAGCCGAGCCTTGGTTTCAACTGTTCAAAGCCGGCAACGACATCTCATCAAACGTCAAACAATATGTTCTGGTCTGCCAGAAAGCAGCAAGTTGCCGCTTCTGTACCGGAAAGCATGCAAGTGCATGCTAAATGAGCATCATGGCAATCAAACCTCTCCAGGTCAAACACCGCTGTGAGTATGCGGCAAGCCGTCGCTGGCATAACCGCAAACAGAGATGAGATGAGCTCAAGTAAGTATCAATACTGCTCCTCCACCACGTACTCTGGAAACTTGGAAGAAGTCTGCCTCGAATACCAGCCC
Organism: Fusarium sp. MBC 119; assembly: GCA_030411635.1. NCBI lineage: Eukaryota > Fungi > Ascomycota > Sordariomycetes > Hypocreales > Nectriaceae > Fusarium > Fusarium sp. MBC 119. The sequence continues at coordinate 72,153 of JAPERM010000284.1, read as the reverse complement.
CTTGTTCTATCTCATAGGCCTCTTTTTGGGAGCTTTACCGCGCACAAAATCATGTTTTGGTGGTCGCGATATATCAAGCCTCTTCTCTCTCACAACCTTTGATGGCCCAGCTTCCCGCTCGGGTTAACTTCGGGTCCCGCAGCCAATGCCAGCCGGGCCAAGAGCAGCGAGCAGTCGAGCTTGCCAAAGCTACTACCTGAGGCATGTACCTCAGTACCTCACGCAGGCAGGATCGCCCTCCTCGCCAGAGCCTGCCTGAACAACAACATCAGCACCGCACCCGCTAAATTTCTGCCACTACGATCCCTCGATCCCGCGTTTCCCACCATCAACAACATCCATCGAAGATTCGACCGATCGATTACCGTGTTCGAATCCGCATTATCCCATCGTCGGATTTTTGATACTTTTATTTTACGACTTTTTTTACGCGACTATATCGACAATGCCTGGTGGAAAAGGAAAATCTTCTGGCGGAAAGAGCTCCGGAGGCAAGACGAGCGCTGCTGAGGGCCCCAAGAAGCAGCAGAGTCACTCTGCGCGCGCCGGTCTTCAGGTGAGTTTCGACTTTAAAGATGCCAGAGGAGGATGAGCTTGTTTCTTCGACCGATTTGCGCGCATTCCATGTCCCGCATCCCACCGTACTTCAAGTTCCACGATCCGCTTCCGACGCGTTCACCATCTCCGCACGACGAGAAAACCTTTTCACGATGGCTGTGCATCGCTTTTTTTGGACCCTGCTGCGCGTTTCCACCCATGCGACTAGCTTTCAACACGCCACCAATATCTTGGGACGGCTAGCGACACAGCTTGCATGCTGAGCTGATGCGGGACAGCACGGAATGCGCAAACAAAGACGGCTCGGGAAGCAGCTTTCATCGGGCACTGTTGTTTGCGTCCAAGCTCTTACTGACATTGTATTTTTCAGTTCCCTTGCGGCCGTGTCAAGCGTTTCCTCAAGCAGAACACCCAACAAAAGATGCGCGTAGGAGCCAAGGCAGCCGTGTACGTTACAGCCGTGCTCGAGTATCTCACTGCTGAAGTCCTAGAACTGGCAGGCGTAAGTTTTCCCGATGAGTCACTGTTGCCTGGGTTGACACTGACATTTACGTGATAGAACGCCGCCAAGGATCTCAAGGTCAAGCGTATCACTCCCCGCCACCTTCAGCTTGCCATTCGTGGTGATGAGGAACTCGATACTCTGATCCGTGCGACAATCGCCTACGGTGGTGTGTTGCCACACATCAACCGAGCTCTGCTGCTTAAGGTTGAGCAGAAGAAGAAGGCCAAGGCCCTCGAGGGTTAAGAACAGGTCTCGTTTAGGGGTTTGGTTTTGCTTTTTGCTTCCTTGGGTCTTGTGGTATACTGGTTTATGGGACGGTAATGCAGAAATGCTTGAATTCGAATTCGATGGGGGCGTCGCGAGATGAGCGGACGTCCGCACGACCACAGCTTGGATAGCTGAAGGCGCCTGCGCTCTTGAAGAAGCACACGATGAACTCTCGCGTCGGCTCGAGAAGCCGACGCCGATGATGGGAGGGTTCGCGTTATGATGAAACGTCATGTGCTATTTTCGCTACGTGAGCGGTGTACAACAGATGTGTTTTCACCTTGGTGTCTGGTATGAGATGCGACACGGAACCGCTGTGCTGATGGACTGGATTAGGTAGACACGAACAATACGAGTTCCTGGTTGAGTCACCGAAAGATTGAAATGCTAAGTTCAAGTGCAATTAATAACAATGTCATTGTATGATGAAGGTAATGTTGACCATTAACGAAGTAGTCATGTTCCCTCACAGATGATGTATATCCAGCTCCGATGCCCGCTTGCCAAAACCAGTCATTGGTTAATGCATTTATATGCAACCTCAGGCTCGATGCCTCCAAGCCGTGTTCACTCTCCAGCGTCGCTCTTCAATGCGACCGCTTCCATCGACCACTCATGTACATGATGCAATCTCAATCGTCCTCCACGACCGTCTCATCGAAACCTCAGCTCCCGATGCCATCGTCGTCACTATCATCAGAAGGGAGCTGTGACGTAGCGAACCAGTCATCAAATTGTTCCTGGGTCTCATAAGCAATGAGTATTTCGTCGAAGTCGTCAATCTCTTCCGGAGAGGTCATGTGCTGATCGAATTCTGGTAAAAGGCTACATAGGGGAGGTTTGGCTTGGTCCTCTTCATTGTCCGAGTCGTCTGGAGTAGCCGGTGGGTTTACGGCACCGACCACCCTGTTGGGATCTCTTAGGAACGCCTGGTGTCGTTCCATATGACACTGGCTTGGATAGTCGCAATCTTGTTCGCAAGAATGAGTCTTACTCAGCATGCGCTCTAGACGGCCTTGGGTAATCTCGGTGCGTCTCTCGGTCTCAACTTGGGATTTCTTAATCCGGCGCTCTCGACCGCTGGTGCCAGCGAGGTCACGCATGGTGCGGCGCCTCCAGGCCTCAGGACTGGCCTCATAGACGGAGCGAAAACGGCGCCAGTCGTTATGGGCGGTCCAGAAGTCATAGTCGTGGCCATCGGCAGCTGGGATGCTGCGGAGCGTGCGTAAACGACGACGGCGCTTGGCGGCTGGTGTGCGGGAGATACCAACCATCTTGGTCTCTATGCAACGGAGGCAGCGACGGGTGACAGAGAGCTTGTATGTTGTTGAGCAGTTGCGGCATTTCCATATCCAGGAGGCGGGTTTGCCAGGTGGAGGAGACTTTGGGGGTGTGCAATTGCGGGTGAGCATGCTGGGTAGTATTTCTGTGTGAGTGTTCTTGAGTTTCATGAGAATGAGAATGGTGTTGAAGCGTAAGTAATGAAGCTGCTCGAGGGCAAAGGTGTAGATGGTATTGTAAAGTGAACGATAATGTTTGGTCTTTTGAGTGTTTGGATGGGCTCAACCGATTTATTTACTATCTGTTTCCTCACCGTAGAAAACATGAAACCAAACCGACAATGGCAAACAGACTGCGCCATTGTTGACAGCAGAAGGGATTTCTATAGATAGAATACCGCTCTTCCAAACGGATAAGAGAGTCAAAATGAACACCTGGATTTTAACAAAGCTGCTTTGTAAATTGTCGACTGAGTCTTTGTCTAGGGTACGATGGCTCTGGCACAGAGGATGAAAGGAGACTGCGTGAACAGCGGTTTTGACTGAACAGTAACTGAACTCAGCACCAGATGAAAGAATTCGTCGTGTCTTGCTCTTTCATGGGTGCTGTTCAGGTTATCGAGATCTTTGTCGTTTGTTTTAAAGGGGAAGGGGTCTTGGTCATCTTGTCTAAAATCGACTTACACCACATCAAGAGGGTGAATGCGACCGGGCATGTTGGTATACCAGCAATGTGATCATTACTTTATAAAATAATCTTAAACTATATTCTTCCTCATCGGCTTGCTTATCTGAGCTGCCAGCAAGACTTCGTCATTGTAGTTCAGGGGTTGGCTGGTCAAGGCCCTGATCTCGCTTTGAATATTGTCAAGCAGAACGCGACGTCAGCTCAGTAATTTGGCATGGCTCGTCTGTACTTTGGAATAAGGCTTAATCGAGCTTTCATATATATGATTAAGAGTTACCAGCACTATGGCTTCCGCCGTTGGTAAAGAAGCAAGCCACAGGCCGAGCCCCTGAATTCACCACAAGGACGTGACACTCGATGAGTACTCAACAGTCTGAGGCTTTCAGGCCCAAATAATGACTTCTCTGCTTAAATTAGCTCTTGAAGTTCCCTATTGCCGTCGCGTATCAGGTACTACCCCTCCCTGCCGCCTTTCGCATCCCAATCTCGCCAGTGCACTGGCAGCCAGCCGTCAACCCGCCAAAGCTATATCAGGTCCAAAAACCTCTCTTCTGTCACCAACACAGGACAGTGATGTGGTCGAACCGGCTATCATTTGAGTTTAAACTCATCGCACTGCTTGGGCCCAAGCACCGATGGCTAAGACCCCTCCTCACTTCACCCAACTTCCCCCATCTTCCTCCTTCTGTGGCAACACATAGAGCTTGGATGGTGCCACCTCGTCACTTCGCTGTTCTGTGTACAGGCGCCCCTTTTTTTGCGCTTTTTGACTATGGTTTTATTCTATTTGATGCGATTTCGAAGGTGTTGCGAGGGTTGAGTTGTGGTTTTTATCCGTTTCGAACTCGTGATGCTTGCGGGTTGCCATGGTGGCCTGGCAGTTGTAGATTTTCGTGTCTGCCTGTTTGGGGCAGTATTTAAATACTCGGATGACGTATGCTCTTCCGACTGTCGGTGTTAATCCAAGTCCGTCACCGCTAGTCGGAGGGGAACAGTGAGGTGTGTGACCTGGCATAGATGCAATAGCGGCGCCTCCCAAAGCATCAACCATGCATAACAATAAGAGACATACACTGATATGAGTCACTTCTCCTGATCTCCGGCAGCAATAGAGTGATAAGAAGTCTTGAACATCGCCTGTGATGAGAAAGTCACACGACAAGACGCCAGCATTAAAGCCTTTGGATATCCGGAACACTATTCGGACTGATTATTGCCTTCCCCGATTCTTTAAGTTACTCCGAGCGCTTTTAAATGTCAGGCATTACTGCATAAATGGAGCTCCTTCATAATAGAACTCTAATAAGTGCGAATTTAGGGCATGGCCGAGAAGAAGCAAGGCGGAGAAATTGACAACGTCATGTTCTTGTAAGCTCAGACGGTGTTGTTATTTTTTTCATGATAGACCAAGCTTTGAATTTTGTTCTTAGGCTTAAGGACTTAGTGGGTCCCCAGTAATCTACTTAAGAGTGTGCGTCGGATCTTTTTCAGTTGCTTTTACATTTCGATTTCCACTTATGAGAGTGAAAGACGGCAACTCTAATCAAACCCCAGTTCTGTAGAGTCCTACGCTGTGCTTAAATCGAGCTGAGTAGACTCATTGCCACTTGGTAGCGCAAATTTTCCCGGTCAGAGGAGGGGTGTCGATGGAGAACATGGCTTTCAGTCCGATTTACATGATACCAAATACCACCTTGAAGCTGACTTATAAACGTATCAGTCTATATCACCTCCACATAAAATAATGTCAGCACCCAGAGGCTTCTCTGAGGCGTGTGAAATAACATGACCAATGCCCAAACTACGATACGTATGCAACTTTCTGCAGACATCACAAGAGACCCATCGCTCTGCACCCATGTTTTCACTCACGCTGATGCTCGATAACGCAATGCCCCTTATCTATTTGCCACAGTTGAGATCATTGCAATGAAGCATCCAGTTAATAACCTTTGAGAGTCCGGCACCGAGTATAAAAGGGGCTGTTCCGTTCCTCCAAGATGATCTGTTTCTCTTCTCCTTGTGTACATATTTGATCATTCATATCATTACATATATTCCCCTTACCCCTTCCTTCCACGCACATATGCCGGCACGTCAGCACAAATACACACATGCGAATACACCACGTACATATTTGGCAGGGTCGTCGACATCATGACAGGAGACGGGGATAACCTACATCCTCTCTCTCAGTACACAGAATCCTATGGCCTCGTCTCTTTCGAGATCAAGCCTTGGTACATTTTTCTGCACAAACTGGGCCTTGGGCGGCCATATATCTGTAATCCAGCCCAGTATATTCCTTACTCGCACAGCAACATGAGGTTTCCAACTCAGTCAACTTTACTTTGACCAACTATGAAGGCTCTGGCATCACTGCTATGGACCAAGCCATCATGGGGTTGAGTTGGGACTTGAACCGAGAAACTCTGCCAAATTTACCTTGGTCAGTTCCACAAAGTTTCGCTGCCATTTGCTCCTTGTTCATTCAGACGAGCTGCTTATATTGTGATAAAGGAGGCGGTCTCACGCAGGTCCTTAAGATCATCTGCCTTGTGTGGATACGTGACACTATTTGATAGCTACTAAGCTCATGAGTGGCTTTCAGAGAGCCGCTTAAGAGCCTTGTGCTATGATGACCATTTCAAGGTGCTTTGTGCATCTTAGGTGAGCCTCAGCAATTACGGACAGCTGAGTTTAGCTACGGGGCATGTTTCGTCAACGGATGTGGTGGAAAAGGATATCTGGATAAAGTTGGGCTGGGAGAGCCAGCTGTAAGACCCCAGAGCCCCAAAGAAACTGGAACTTATTACTGATGAACAGAATGCTGTCCGCTTTCCAATTCTAAACCATCCACCACTCTATCGCTTTCAGTGTCGGACCAGAATAAATTGCCCAGAGACAGGCTTTGGTCTCATGTTATGCCATGAACTGCGAGCTGTTCAGAAGCAGTATGTGAGAAAACCGGCTGGAGGTGTGCCCTAACGTCAGGGACGTGGCCAAAAACTTTCACCGCCAGAAAGCCAGTTTCAGAAGACCAAACGGCGTCTTGTGGCAGAACAGCATAACGGCTATCTCAGCAGGGCAAGATAGATCTATTAAACATACAACCACTAAGTTTGCTGTGTGGTCTTGAAAAGCGATGGCGTAAGCGCCTTGGGGTTATCTTGGTAAGGAGGAGTTGCCAACATTTCGAGCTCTCATAACCTGAGATCATTCATGTATCATAGGACATGAGTATTTTTAGAGTACAAATTGACACATCTGTACATACTGACCGACAGTAAACAAAAGTCCCATGCCCTTTGCTGTTGTGCGTGCCGAGATCCTGAGGTCATTGGTAAGTGCTTGGTCCTTTAACGCGTGGCTGTATCGCACGAACATCTCTCCTTGTAACACAAACGTCCTTCAGTGTGCCCTAAATACCCCTCACAACAGATGCAGAGACGTAGGTAAAGGCTATTTAGTAGCAAATACACTGGGAAATTTGCTCCGACAGAGCTGATGCTTTCAAAGCCCACAGAACAACTGCACTTCTGGGCGTTGAACTTACTGGCTTGTGGTAAGATGAGTATCAAAACTTTTTGGCTATTCACAAGTCATTTCTATGATAAAACAAAGAGCGAAGACACAACAATCATATTTCATAACACAAATGTCTACTTGTGACTAGGTGTTTCAAAGTTTAACGAGCTACAGATATCGACCCTGCTCTGATATCACTCTACAGGTTCTGTTGCGTCAAAAGTATGTGTGTTGTCTATAAATAGAGCTGTATGTAGGATTTTCTGGCTCTTAGTAGCCGCTCTCGCACGCCCCTTAGTAGCGTCTTTCTTCTTGCAATGGCGAAGGTCTAGCATCTCTCTGATATCTGTTGCAAGAGAAAATCTCAGGCCTAAGAACTTTACCAGTTAAAGGCAGAGAGGGATGGCATTTGCCTTGTTCTCTATTTTCGCCGCATGAAGATTTAGAACCGCTTCGCCAAGACCAAAGTGCATGAGCACGCAGCTCCCTCACTTGTATTGTAGAAGTTTTTTCTTTTCTTTCCTTTTTTAAAGCTCGGGCTCAACTTGCTTGGTTTTCTATCGCGCCAAGTACAAAGACATAGAACTATTCGATACTTTATCCACAACATCGCTGAAGGAGAAGAACAGGGCGCAGTTAGAAATCGGAGCCTGTTTCGACATCCTACACTTTTGGTGGAGGCGCAATATTGAGACATTACGTATGCGGCGTTGTAAACCAACCACTACACAATGATCTATAAACAATTGCTGCTCTTATTGGTCTTATCGACTGAAAACTGCCTTGACACGCGGCTCAGCTCGTTGCACGGCGTTATTTGCAGCCTGTTATTGGTAGCCTGATTTGGTGATGGTTCGCCAACACAGCACAACACAGCCCAGGCGTAGAATTTATAAGACTCTGCCCCCTTTGATCAATCTATGTAGTCGATGTTTTTATCTTGATCTCAGCCTATCTCATCTCTTTTACTAAGGCTGATCAGCAATGACTTCCCCATCTGCTTTGAACATGTCGTCTGCGCCAAACACACCCTGGACTGTCCTAATTCACTACAATAACACAGATGACTTTCGAAATCTCATTGCGCCAGCGTGGGTGAACACCCCGAATATCCGCAGCACCATGGATATTCTTCAGACTTGTATCTTGACATTGTTTGCGTGTATCTACACGGCATTGCATCTTGATGTGCCTGCCAAAACTGCCTGGCATCATGCTTTGCTCTCTAAAGTAGGATGGGTTTTGATAACCCTATTCGCCCCTGAAATCTCGCTCTACATGGCCGCCGATCAACTCCAACAAGCTTGGAAGCTTAGGTCCGATCTACGAGCCATAAGTAACAAACCGGGGGGGCCAGGGCACGAGAATCTGGGTGTACGTATGCAGTCACCTCCTCCAGCCAGGCTTGTTTTTCCTGACATAACCATACAGTTTGGCATCGATCTCAGATATGCATTTTTTATTGTCATGGGCGGTGTTCGGTTCGACGTCGATAAAATGTTGTCCCTTCCAGACCTTGACGAAGGGGCATTCGGTTACAAGACCAAGCTCCTACCAGACTCGGTGCGTCTAGGGCCTAAGGCTGTGAAGTACCTTGCTGAAAGAGGACATTGGATACGAATTTCTAAGAAAAAGATTGACGACAAGAGCAAGGCAGACACTCTCCAGAAGATCTTGGTCGTTATACAAGTGTCGTGGATGGTTATGCAGTGCATTGCCAGGCGAGCCTATGGCCTACCGCTAAGTTTGTTGGAAATACATACCATGGTCCATGTTGTATGCGCTTTGGTACTCTATATTTGCTGGTTCAAGGTAGGTCTTTGCCTCTAAAACTTTCGGCTTCTGCTAACCTCACGCCATCAGAAACCGCTCAATGTTCAGGATCCCGAAATCGTCAACCCTAAGGACTTCAAGGGCGAGATAGCAGTTATGCTACAACAACAGTTTTATGGCGAATTTTCAACTAAGCTGGCTCTGTTTCCTCAAAAGGACTCGCCCGATCAGCCACCTCCTCGCGATGAAGAATCTGGCCAGTCGATGCGCTGGATTGAGCGATCTTCAGGCTCAAAGCTAGGTCCTGGAGAAGTTCTTCCGTCTGGCCTGGGATACCCTTATAAACACCCCCATTACCGGGGGCAATGCGAGCCTTTTGAATTAACAGATCAGTTCTTCAACCGGTGGGACGCTATCCTGGGAACATATCCGTTCGAAAACCGGGCTGAGCTAGTCAAGAGTGCCAAGTATGTTTACAGTTGGACCAGAAAAGAGAGGTCATGTCTTGAAAGCGACAAACCGCAAGCGCTCTTCCTTTCGCGTTTAGATGAATTCGAGCAAGAAAACAAGACCTTTTATCGCAACATGCCATTTAGCGAAGGCAAGCGTAACATCGACATCAATATCCGCGGAGACGACGACACCAAGGAATGGACAATGCTACCGCTGGCATTTTGGGGGGTTTACCCTTGGCTGCTAGTTCTCGCTATGGCTCTATCGGCAGCCTATGGCGGCATACATATCACAGCCTGGAACTCGGTGTTTCCGAGCCAGGTAGAGGAACTGCTTTGGAAGATTAGCTGTATATGCGTGGCGGCTATGCTGCTTGCAACATGCGCATTATTTATGGTGTTATCCGTCCTGATGTACATATGCGACGAAGTTATTGGCGAAAACGACTCTAATGAACTCTTTTTTTGGGTGATAGATGCTGTGATGGTTCCCATATTGTGGGCTGTGATGGTTGCGTATATGGCTTCTAGGGTTTACATTATTGTAGAGGCCTTCATAAGTTTGAGGCATGTCCCTACGGGGGTCTACGTGTCGCCTTCATGGATCCAGATGATCCCCCATTTTTAGTGATATCGGGGGAGGTCTCAGATAATTCTATAATATACAGTACAGTTTATTAAGAAATTCCCTCATTATTGGTATGTTTCATGCTCGTCATAAGTAAACTTCACCAGCCACCTTCATATTACCAAGAAACCGGCGCGTAACCCCCGGCTGAGGCCGATACTTAATTAGTGAAATCAAGTCTCATCAATAAAACAGTAGGAGCAGTGCTATTTAGGCATCTGGAGCCACCAGATTCTCACGACAGGACACTTGACTGCTGGGATACCGGTGTCAGCGGGCAAAGCTCGACGATCATGAATTCGGCTTCTACTTGGTGGAGTGTGGCAAAAGAATTCAAGACATTGCTTTCAAGAGCATATAGACTAGAGATACCGGGAGAGTTGAACTTATCAATTCGTAGATCCCCAGTCATCCTTGGAATTTCTCGAGTGGTTTGTTTTCCACAATTCAAGCCTGGTCTTCCGGAGACACGAGCGACATTTCATGTGGCTTTTGGAAAGCATGATTTGAATTTGTCAAAATCGGGTCCAGAACTTCTTAGCAGTGCAATTTGACCTTCTATAGAATATATTTGTGGACTTGAGACACTGCTGGGTTCACAAGAGTGAACTAGGCGCGCTCATGCTTGTCATTGGCAACACGCAAAAATGAAAGATGTACTTCTTATTTAGAGTACCTAGCTTAGGGAATATTTTGCAAAGCTGTGTCAGGCTGCCCGAGAGAAGCTCAATACGCCTCTTACTTACACGAGGTTGCTACTAAAGCATCCCGCCCACAATTGAGGGAAGACCCAGAGCCGGGCCGCATCCATGTTTTCTAGACGGGGTCAAGTCCATATGGGTGACATAGAATATATTTACCATAGAGAAAAGTACTATGCTGTATAATCATCATGTGAGTGTCCAGTATTGGCATTTCATTTTTCGGTCATGGTTGATGTTGAAAGAAGCTCAAGTCAAAGCAGTGGAGCTTTGAGAGGCACGGAGTCAGCCACATCTCCTGATGTGGCTGGCACAAATGTGGCTGTATTGACCTGACACATGCGAGACATTACGTAGCTGGACGACCCAATGAGCTTGCAATCGCGTCGTGTCCTTTTTCCGGCCGAGCTCAGTTTCAAGATTCATGATCCTCAAGCTCCCTTGTCAATCCTCGAGCCATCAACATCAACCGTCAATCCGAACGAATCCAATTGCATCTGCACCCAACGATCCTTAACACATTGCCGCTCGCTTCCCACTCGCTGCGCTTTTGCCAGCTATCTGCGTCCACTTCGTCTTCTTATCTTAGCTTCGCGACAACAACACAACCGCAATCATGCCTTTGAACGTTTTCCGAGTCGCTGGTACGTTTCGACAGTACAGGCTCATCGAACAACCTGCTGACAGATAGCACAGCGGATTTCTCGCATCTCGGCTCCATCTTCATCTTGTTGCACAAGATGGTGCAGCTTAACGTCAGTCCCCCCTTGCCAGTCTCGACGAACCAAACATACTGACATGCAACAGAGCTGCTCAGGAATCTCTTTCAAGTCACAGGCTCTCTACATGCTTGTCTACATTACCCGCTATCTTGGTACGACTCCTTTCAATAAGCTCCCCTTGCGCAATTCTGACCAGTTCCAGACATCTTCTCAACCGACAGCGTGTACAACTTCATCTTCAAGATCATGTTCCTTGGCTCTCAAGGATACATCATCTACCTCATGACCAATGCCTACAAGCCCACCAACGATCCCAACGTCGATACCTTCCGTGTTCAATACCTCCTCGCTGGAGCCGCTGTCCTCGCTGTCCTCTTCCCCTACCACTACACTTTCTCCGAGATTCTCTGGGCTTTCTCTATCTGGCTCGAGTCTGTTGCCATTCTCCCCCAGCTATTCATGCTGCAGCGAACCGGCGAGGCTGAGACCATTACCACCCACTACCTCTTTGCTCTTGGTAGCTACCGCGCTCTCTACATTCCCAACTGGATCTACCGATACTTTGCCGAGACAAACCACAAGGTCGATACCATTGCCATCGCTGCCGGCATCATCCAGACCATTCTGTACAGCGACTTCTTCTACGTCTACTACACCAAGGTCCTGAAGGGCAAGAAGTTCAAGCTCCCCGTCTAAGCTACTCACCAAGACACCGGGATATCTGTACGAATAGGGCATCAAGCTCTCGATACGCGTTTCGTACGTGTTGACATTGTAACGATGAAGTAGCCGCAAGGCAAGGCAAGACCGCAGTTTTGGTCAGGACAACTCCGGCTTCTGGAGATGCATGCACGGCGTTGGTTTGGGAGGTCAACAAGGCGGTAATTACAATGGCGTCGCCGTTTGGCTTGGAGATATTTGGGGAAAAGGGTCGTTGATTTCAGTGCTGTACCGAGTCAAAATAGAGTGTAGTACGATTGCGTTGAATGCTGCTTCCAGGGATCATTCTTTGATGAGAGCGCTTAGAAGCGCTTTTACAAAGCGATAAAATGAAGCAGTTTATGAACAATTGAGAAGAATATTCACATGAAAGACTCCAGCTCTTGGTTCTTTAAGCTTCATTCCTTAGACTCATTAAGCTCCTTGGCGGCAGCGGCTCATGCAGCGCAGCCATGACATCGAATCACGTGACCCTACCTCTCTGACGCGACATTCACGACCCCAGCCTTTAACTTCAACATCGAAACTACATCGCATTCATCAAATCCGTCAAGATGGCTAGTGATGCGCCCGAAAAGACAGAGCAGACTCCTCCTGCGCAAGATGGACCTTCTGATGAGGCGCCTCCCGCGCCGCCAGTTCCCGAATCGCGATTGCCGACACGCAAGGATATCTCACTACGAGAGTTCTTGAATAAGATGGATGATTATGCACCTATTGTATGCTTCTCCCACTTAGTGTTCGGATTCGTCTAACACAGCACAGATTCCCGATGCAGTCACTCATTACTACATGACCAAAGCTGGTCTTCCACCTCCTCCACAGACCGATCCCCGCCTCGCGCGACTGCTCGCCCTGGCCACCCAAAAGTTCATCGCAGACATCGCCGCAGACGCATACCAATACAGTAAAATCCGAGCATCATCCAACACCAACAACCCCATGGGCTCTCTTGGTGCCGCTGCCGGTTTCCCCATTCCTGGACAGCCAACGGGACAACCTGGAAGTAAGGACCAGAACAAGGGCGCGCCGCTCGGCATTCAGCGACCGGGTTACGGTGGTGGTGGTCAAGGTGGCAGCCAGAACAGAACTGTCCTGACCATGGAGGATCTGGGTATGGCTGTTGGAGAGTACGGTGTCAATGTCAAGCGGAGCGAGTTCTACCGCTGAGGTTGTGTTTGAGATACATGGATAAATGATTGCAAGGCGTTACGGTTTGGCGTTCACGGAAGGATTGGGTCCGTACATGATATCAACATCAAAGCCAGGAAAGTCTTGGCTGGTTGCAATAGATCGTCTTTCATGAGAATGGATCTCTTCGTTGAAATCATTGTGCTCTAGTGATGTTACATGTAGTTTTTGTACATGGGTATACCCAGATTCCAGCCCCTATTCAAACAGTCTACCTCTTATCCCAGATGTTGGGCTTTCGTGTACTATGTCTTCCGTCAGCTGTTGTCCATGGTTTTTGTTTCAGACCGTGAGACTTACGGTGAGAACTCGCCAAGCTTGTGTCCAACCATATCTTCAGTAATGGTCACCTCATGGTAGTCCTTGCCATTGTGCACCTCGAACTTGAGACCGACAAAGTTGGGAAGAATTGTAGCTGATCGGGCTTGTGTTCGGACAGGAGGCACCTTGTCGCCGGAGGACTTGGGCCAGACAATGGGGAGGCTATCGCATGTTAGAATGGTCAGGGTACGGCTCGGTCGATGGAGGCTTACGGCACCAAGTGTGGTCCTATTGACGAATGTTAGCATTTGAGAAAATCACAGGAGCGCAATTGACGTACCCTTCCACACGGAACGCTTAAGAAGAACCCGTGTCGCGTGCATTATCGCTGGCACATGTCGTTCTCGAAATTTCAGGCCTGCATCACCAAGCTTCGGACATGCGACGGATCTGAGCGCAGGGGTGTTTTTCCGATCGGTTAGTCCGAATCAGTAGCACGTGACCATCCGGCACGGATCCCGGCACCTCGTGGTTCGTCAACCTGATGCTCAGATCAAGATAATAAATGGCCTTGTTGAAACGGAGAAAGAATCCCACCAACGAGACGAGAATGCATGTTTCGATGAGAGACCATTAAACAAGACATTGTGTGACTTGTCGCGTCATTATGTGTATTCTCTCTGAAGCCATGTTCTTAGGAGAGTCCTCCAATTACAGCAGACTAAGTGGTTTCCGACGACCGCCGACATATCGCTTTGAGATATACCAAGGCCAAAAACTACAAGATGCTATACTATTGACTATACAAATACTAATATAACTCAACTTGCTCGAATATACTCAACGACTTAGTACCGGCAAACACGGCGTGCTAGTGAAATATCAGGGGGCCTGGCTCCTGTTTCAGACAAACGAGCAGGGAACATGGCTCATTCGGTTGTCCACCCAAACTGGACCATATCCTTCTTTGCTTCTCCAGGATCCGAATGAAACTCGATACACATCGGCCGAGTCTATGACTATGTGGGCGCACGGAACAACCCATCGTGAGTGTGGGTTGACTGTCCCTTGTCATATCCCATCTTAATGAATCTGCCGCTATTATGGATCATGCTACTACCTAAGTAAAGTGTATATATACTCGCCTTGCATCCCAACTTTCTCTTGGGCTCTGCATGGCTCGTTGATCGATCATCCTGACAATCCTTTGAAACAACAAACGAAGAAACACACTCACTCACTCCAACCAACATGCGATTCACTGATATTCTTCTCGCAAGCGCTGGCGCTTCTCTTGCTTTGGCTGTCCCATGCACCAAGCGGGCTAGCACGGGCAAGTTCCTCTTCACTGGTTCCAACGAAGCTGGTGGTGAGTTTGGTGAGGGAAACCTCCCTGGAAAGCTCAACACCGACTACATCTGGCCTACTACCGACTCCATTGATGTAAGAACCCACTTTCTGTGGTTTGCTTTCGAGATACTAATCATGTTAGACCCTTGCTAGCACTGGTATGAACACCTTCCGTGTGGGCTTCCGCATGGAGCGTATTACTCCCGATGGCATCACTGGTGCTATTGATGAGACCTACTTTAAGGGTCTTGAGGATGTTGTCAAGCACATCACCGGCAAGTAAGTGTTATATACATCGTACATCACCTAAACACTTAGCTAACACGCCCAGGGGCTCATATGCTGTCCTTGACCCTCACAACTATGGCCGCTTCAACGGCAATATCATCAAGAGCGCTGACTTCGGCACCTGGTGGACCAAGGTCGCCAAGCGCTTCGCCAACAACAAGCTTGTCATCTTCGACACTAACAACGAGTACCACGACATGGAGAACTCTGTCGTCGCCGATCTCAACCAGGCCGCCATCGATGCCATCCGTGGTGCTGGCGCGACCTCGCAGTACATCTTTGTCGAGGGTAACGCCTGGTCCGGCGCCTGGAGCTGGATCTCAAGCGGCAATGGTGATGCTCTCAAGGACCTCAAGGATCCCAACGACAAGCTCATCTACGAGATGCACCAGTACCTCGATGCTGACTCCTCTGGTACCTCTGAGACCTGTGTCAGCTCCACCATTGGTGTTGAGCGTGTCAAGGCGGCTACCCAGTGGCTCAAGGACAACAACAAGAAGGGTATCATTGGCGAGACAGCCGGTGGTGCTAACTCTGACTGCATCACTGCTATCAAGGGCGAGCTCCAGCATCTTCTCGACAACTCTGATGTCTGGACTGGCTGGCTCTGGTGGGCTGCTGGTCCTTGGTGGGGCGACTACATGTACAGCATGGAGCCTTCTCAGGGCACTGCTTACACCAAGGTTCTCCCTGAGATCAAGCAGTTCATCGGCGCTTAAGGGGTTGTTCAGTTGTGGAAGGGTCAGACTGGTGAAGGGGACGAAATTTGAGATATCGTGATGATTTTTATACTGTATATACTTACCTGATGTACATAGTTCTCTTGATGTGAATTATCGTTTGTTGTTTCAAAAGTTGTCGTGTCTCGAGCGTTTGTCCACGGATCATGATCATATCACAAGTGCATCTAACGAAGCCAGAGTCTTATTAAAGTACATATCCAAGACTCAATCCCCCGGCTATGTATATTGGTTCCAAATGCAACTACTCATTTGAAGACATACGTATTTATACAACAACATTTAAATTTGAAGTAAGTTAGCATAATGAGACTTGTTTTCCACCGTTCCACGCAGTAAGGTCTTTTGGTTGTCAGTCAAATGAGGAAAACACTAACGATCGAAAGGCCATTCTCTAATAGGGAAATTCTTAAATCCATAAAAAGCTGAGAGTAGTCAAACACGAGCTGTCTCAATTGGGCTGGACTGTCAGCCTACCGTACCTATATTGATGCCGAGTCGTGTAAGTGATCTAGGGTAAGCGTTTGGGGATTTCATGGTGGGGGTATCACGTGGAGTCGAGAACTGGCGATGGGATGTGCAATATGGTGAGAGCGGGCGCCCCCAAAGAGCGACTAGGGATTGTCCGACTGGAAACCCAAATTTCTGGCATCCCCTCTGCATCGCCTTTTCAACCTCTTTGGCTTGCTTGTGTATATTCATGCGCCTCGGATATAACACATAGAGAGTCAAAGATCACCGCGCACGCACCCTCAACGTTGTCCCTATTTGCGTGCCATTGTTCCTCCAAAAGAAGCCACCTTCGCTTTTGGCGCATCCTCGACGAACAAAAAAACATCCTCGCCACCGAACCTCGACGTACGATTGACAACTCGTACTTGACAATTCTTTCCTACTCCTAGCGATTTCACAGCAACCGATATTTCGATGCCCAGCGCAACGGCTTCCGGAGCTGATGCGGGTGGTTCGGCTCGGTCTCGCGATCATAAGCAGGGGAACCAGGGACGAACCTTTACACCTGATCAGGAGGCAGCAGTTATCCGTATCCGAAAATGCGAGGCAACTGCTTTTTATGACATCCTAAACCTCGAAACTGTCAAGACGACATGTACCGAGGCCGAGATTAAGAAGGCTTATCGAAAGCAATCGCTTCTGACCCATCCTGACAAGAATGGACACCCTCATGCCGATGAGGCCTTCAAGATGGTCAGCAGAGCTTTCGGAATTCTAGGCGATAAGGAAAAGAGGGAAAAGTTTGACCGATTCGGTACAGATCCTGATAGTCGGTTTGCCAGCGCTCAGGCGAATAATCCTTTCTTCAATCAACGAGCCGGTGGTATGGGCAGAGGTGGTCCGATGTTCCAAGATGACTTGACTCCCGAGGAGATGTTTGCCCGTTTCTTTGGTGGCGGCGGCGGCTTTGGTGGTGGCCCATTCGGAGGTGAGCAGCACTGGCTATACAAGACATGAGACTTGCGCTAACACCACACAGCCTTTGACACAGGCCCTCAATTTGTTTTCAACTTTGGTGGAGGCCCCGGAATCAGGGTCCATCAGTTTGGCGGAGCGAGGCCGCGAACGCGACCGCAAAACGCCGATCGCGGCCGACAAAACGAAGGCAATGCCTTCCAAACCTTCCTGGGCCTGTTGCCGATCATCCTGTTCTTCGTTCTACCTATTATCACCTCGCTCTTCTCCGGCGAGTCCACGTCCTCAGCATCGAACCCTCGCATGGTTTACGACAATCCTCTACATCCTTACACCGAGCAGCGCACGACACCGAATCTGAACGTCAACTACTATGTGAACCCCGATGAGGTTGCCAAATATTCTGAAGGCAAACTCAACAAACTCGACCGAACAGCTGAAGTGCAACTCGTGAGGCATCTCCAGAGTGAATGCGATAGTGAGCGGATTTACCAGCAGCGGTTGAGAGATGCTGCTACAGGATGGTTCTACCAGGACCCTGACAAGATGGCTCTGGCCGAGACGTACACATTGCCTTCGTGCGACCGACTACGCAGTCTTGGAGTGAGCCGATGAGGACATGTATAGTCAAACAGTTGGGAAGCAAATGGATATGTGCCTTTTCTTGTATAGGAGTTGGCGTTGTGGCATTTCTGGAATTGCATGGCGACGAAGGACTCGGACCTAACAATGCAACGGGAGCACGACCGACGCCCATAATCAAGTTATGTTATCATTCAGCGTATAATGTTTCAGAGTGTATCCCTAGGGTTACGATGAGAGGTAGATTTGTTGCATCGCGTTTAGAATGCACTCCAATCGCTACTGTGACTGGCGTTTCTTGCAAGGCCTGTGGTTTCTTGTCAGCCATCATATTATCTAACAAAATATTGGACCCTTGATGGTGAGATTGGTCTTAGCGTTGGGATAGTCGTTGGATCTTGTCTAAGACCCTGGAAGTGGACCTTGAAGGGCTGTCAAACTAGACTGTTCCTTGAACCCGATAGACTAAACGTTCACCGCAGATAACGGCCTCTATCGATTTCTCGATGTATAAATAAGTCATCTTGGATCATTTCCCGAGTAAATATTCTTTGATCATTCAAGTTGGCCGTTTACCCCTCAATCTTGGTGTAAGTCGCTCATGTCACAGGTCTTAGTCCTACTTTGAATCGGTCCTCTCCCTCGAGCCACTTGAGAGAAGCAGAATACAACTGATAGTCACAGTCTTGTATAGTATTGAGTCACAGGTACCTTAACTAAGCGGTGAGTCGGACAATATTACCCGTAGAAATATATCTTGCAATTCTGAGCTTGTATCAAAAGAGCAGGCACACGTCATCGCTCGTGGCCCGTGGCTCGTGGCTGTGGTAAGCAAGTGGCGGGGCAGTACTAGTAGCCTGTAGGCATCCGACCAACCTTCAGCTCAGCTCAGGTCGCATGCCAATCTTTCTTCTTTATTCGCTTTCCTGACCAAGATTCTCCATTGCAACTCTGTTCTTCAAGACTTTGCTTCATTACTTTTCTGCATCGCATCACAGTTTCCCAGCGAATTGTACACTTTCACGTTGCACCGCCAAGTACAGAGCGGGACCTAGCTGTAACCTAGTGACGACACATCTCCCCACAAGAGCTATTGCTGCTGCGAACAAGCACGACCTTGAAATCCGGAATATTGACATATCGACATAGAAAGACTATCTTTCGCGATTACAGTCATACTTATTTGGTGCCAAAAGCCCTCGATTTCATGCATCTAGCTTACGACGCTTCCATAACCACCCCGAATCACTCCCCCGCAGTCGTTCGCTCGTGTTGGTAGTGCATCAGGTCACAGCTCATGAGTGGTTAAGTCCGTCTTATTCACGCCCGCTACTTGATATGTCCCTTTGACATTTGGATCCTACCAGCTCAAAACTATCTCGAACACGAATTTAAACGCAAAGCGATGTCGAATAATCCTTGGGCCGAAGGAGGCACTGAAGGTGGATGGGAAGATGTTGGACCCCACCGTGATGGACAAGCCTCTTCAACAGACAGGCCAAATCCCCATACAGTCCCTGCAGCTCTCAGACCCGGAGGCGCATTCGACAATCTGGAACAGGAAGAACAACAGGCATGGGGAGAAGCAAGGAGACAACCAAGTGATCAACAACAGTTTCAAGGGACGCCTGCGGTGTTAAAACCAGGCGGGGACAGGGCAGAAACAAATCCCTTTCTACGGAAGAAGGTCCCTCAAAGTCAAGACACACCACCAACAGAATCATTTTCAAGGCTTGGCCTTGATGATACCAACTCAAACCCATGGCAGCCGGCAATGGACACGCAGAATGCACCACCACCACCATCCACACAACAGATCCCAAGCTTGCTGGATGAGCCCCCAAGAGGTGCCTGGACACCAACACCGGAACCGCATCTTCCTGAAGGATCGCCAGGTATGGTCTCGCTACCTTCAGGCAGAGAATCCCCCGCTTGGGATGAGGATCCTTTAGGGAGGAACAACAAGCCTCCCGTGCCACCTATGAAACTCTCCGCAGAGCTCACAGGGGACCCGAATATCTGGGATGATATCGGTGGTGCCGATAAGGGAAAATCCAAGGCCACGGGGGACCCAAGGCCGGCATCGCCTGACGATTGGAATCTGATAGACTCGGAGCCTTCGCCAAGTCCTCTGAAGGAACCTACAGCGGAAAAGCCTCCCTTACCACCGAGGCAACCTACGTTGCCAACAGAGCCATCAACTTGGAAACCCTCCAGAGACCCGATTGATGGAAAGACCGAGACTTACCAGATCAAGAACATACAGTGGCACGACTCGAGCTCATCAAAGAACCCGCGAACATCACCGATTTTGATTCAAAACGCAAATGGACCCTGCCCCCTTGTGGCTTTGGTTAATGCACTCACCTTGACCACACCTGCCGATATCGAAGACACTGCACTTGTACAGACTCTTCGCTCTAGGGAGCAAGTTAGCTTGAATTTGCTCTTAGATGCTGTCTTTGACGAACTCATGTCGCCGCGAAGAACTAACTCTGAAGATGCTTTGCCCGACGTTGGTGATTTGTATGCCTTTCTACAAAGCTTACATACTGGCATGAACGTCAACCCACGCTTCATCCCAACAGAGAGCATGATAACTGCTTACAAGCGTACATCATTAACACATTTGCACCCTGCCGAACGAGGAGACCTGATTCCCGGAACCTTTGAGAATACTGCCGAAATGGGTCTTTATGCCACCTTTTCAATCCCGCTGATTCACGGATGGCTACCGCCAAAAACCGATCATGCGTATGAATCTCTGGAACGACAAGCTGCATCCTACGAAGATGCGCAGAATCTGCTTTTCCGAGAGGAAGAGCTCGAGCAGAAACTGTCGAACCCCGAAGGTGGACTCACCGAGTCTGAACAGCAGTTGTACCAGGATATTATGATCATCAAAGAGTTTTTGGATAATTCGGCTACTCAACTTACACACTGGGGAATCGAAGTCATTGGCAAAGCAATACGGCCTGGTACTTTCGCCATTCTCTTCCGAAATGATCACTTTAGCACTCTCTACTGCCACCCGCAATCAATGCAGCTCATCACATTGGTAACGGATGCGGGTTTTAAGACTCATGATGAGATCGTATGGGAAACTTTATCTGATGTCAATGGCGGAAATACCGAGTACTTGTCAGGAGATTTTCGAGTTGTGGGTTCCGGTGGCGCTGGACCCTCGACAAGCGCAGGAAACTATTCGAACAATGACGGAGGAGAATGGACAACGGTACAGAACAAACGCGGCAAGGCTCGACATGAGGATGAAGCTCCAATGAGCCCTAGTGCTGAGCAAGAAGATAGAGACTTGGCCCTTGCATTACAATTACAGGAGGAAGAGGAGGAGAGACATAGAGCGGAGGAGGCACGGCGACGAAGGGAGAGTATGCTTTCGGAGCAGTACATCGAGCAACAGGCTTTACAACCAGGTAACTCAACCCGTGGTGACCGAGGTGACCGAGGTGGTCGAGGAGGCCAAACTGGTCGAGGATCTCAGCAAGGTGGAGGTGTCACTAGACAAGCCAGTGGTCTTGTTCCCGGACGAAATAGTTCTGTCAGCGCGCCTACTACGAATACGACCAATGTACAATCTAGGTTACCCGCACAGAGAGTACGCTCCCTCATCCCGCCTCAGCCACCGCGACCAGCCGTTTCACGGCCGACCGACGAAGCAGCAGCAGACGATGCGCCGCCTTCCTACGAGCAATCAGCCCATGATAGAGCCTATGAGCCGCCAGTAGGACACCCAAACCATGCGAGCAGCAGCCCTACGATATCAAGGCAAACAACATCAGCGAGTGCAACTTCTTCATTGCCAATGGGACAGCGACCATATGGCCAGTCTGCAGGCAGACGGCCGTCAGGAGGTCCAGGGGCGCAGAAGGACAGGGACTGTATCGTAATGTGATGAAGCATATGAGACACGCATCGTGGATTTAGTTGCGAAATAAGGGAAGAGCGGAGTTAGATGGATTAATTCAGGCATGGCGCTTTTTAGGAAGAATACATTCCATTCTCTATAATTTCAAGGTGCTTGCTTATGAGGTATCTTGGTAACCCGTATTCGGATTGGATCTGCATGCAGTCTTGTCAGCATTGCCCACATCAAATTCTTCTTATGCATGGCCCAGGGGTAGGGCTGATGAAAACAAGAACCATAACAATTTAAATGATTTGGTATGATGTTTCAACGTGAATTTAAGGGTACCTTACTGTTGGGAAGGGATACGAATGTTAGTCAAATGAGGCAGGCGGTGACAAGTGTCAGAATGCTCGTTGCACGGCACCCGCCAAGTAAACTATCTTGACATCATGGACATTAGAGGAAAGACATAATTCAACTACCAATTCGTTTACGAAGGAAATTTCTGTCGCTTTTATACTCAGGAACATATTCAACTCGGACTCTGAAACTCTCTCGGCTGTGTAGTGGAGGCACAGAGTCTTGGCGTGTTGTCATCATGGCCATTATTGAAGGGTGGTTACCACCCACTCGGGAGCACTACGACCTCATCCTCAAGATCTGGCAGATCTCTTATCCGATTGTAAGTAGATTCGAAATATGTAAAGAATACCTAGATTCTGATATTTATAGATTGGCTCGATCCAATGGCTTACCAAATGGTACGGCATGGGCAAAACATCAGTGGCCAGCCGCCTTAATCTGCCCGGTCGTATAGGCTGGTTGACCATGGAAGCGCCGGGTTTCTTGACGGTTCTCTATCTGATGAAAGTTCTCCCTGAACAGTATGGTATTGACGATCTGCCCTGGCAGAACAAGGTGCTTGCGGGTCTGTTTGTAAGTCTCCCTGGTGTTGTATCCCGTGTCTGTTGCCGTGGAGGGGCTTGATACCTCGGTAGTAGTGCTTTGATGAGGAGAAGAAACTAATGGCGGTTGGGGATGTAGGTAATTCACTACTCTTACCGCGCTGTCATGTTCCCCTATCTTCAGCCTTCCATGTCCCCGGTGCATATTGCGGTGTGGCTTCTTGGCTTCTCCTTCCAGGTGTTCAACGCAACGTGTCTCGGTTCGTGGCTCGCTGCCTATGGTCCGACCACAGAGGAAGCTTGGAAGTCACAGTCGTCCATTTTACAGTTCTCAGCGGGCATTCTGATCTTTTATCTGGGTTTATCTGGCAACTTCTTCCATGATGAGGAACTACGTGATATTCGACGGCGTGAGTCTCAGCGACAGCAGCATGCCAAACGGGAGCAGAACGGCCACGCCAACGAAAACGTGGAGAAACACTATCAAGTCCCGCAGGCGGGCTTATTCCGCTATGTGTTGTTCCCGCATTACCTGTGTGAGTGGGTAGAGTGGGCTGGTTTCTGGATGGCGGCGGGATGGGGCTGCGCGCCGGCGAGGGCGTTCCTCATTAATGAGATGTTTGCTATGTTTCCTCGAGCTGTGAGGGGCAAGAGATGGTACCTAGAGAGATTCGGAGAGGACAAGGTTGGGAAGAGGTGGGCTGTTATCCCAGGGGTTTGGTGAGCTAGAGATGAGATGGGCTGTTGTTTATGCCAGATAGACGAGCTGAGCTAGGCATGTTAAAAGGTTGGGCTTATGGTATAGAGGATTGGTTAAAAGGGGGTATGACTGTATGAGTAACTGGAAAGAGTATGTGGAATAGATGTTTGGAGGTTAATGACAAGAACCGATATCAACAGCCGATGAAATGGCATAGAGTTTGATAGAAGAATACCATAATGTTTCGCCACTACACACGCACTGTCAATGACATTTTGACAATCGATAGTCTTGGTATTTCAGTACAGTGTCGAAGCTGAATTAAGGGAGTCTGGGGTTCGATAAGAGTCCGGACTTGCTCTGCCAGATGATAGCATAATTTCATAAAATCTATATGACAAGATTTTTTAAAACTAAGACCATAAGATTGATTATGTGAATTTCAAAAGTAATTATAAAGTTTAGGAAAAGTTATGGCATAGATCTACGCTTCTACTCCGGACTTTTCTTGACCCAAGAGGGGAAGTGTTGCTCCAATTTTGACTGTTGCCGACTCCAACTGCCGACCGTTTCTTGGCACGGACCACGATGACCCTCCGCCTCCGCAACCAGCCCGGGCCTCGACCATTCAAGCCCGGGAAATACCCCAGATTTCTGGGGTACATGGAGCAATTTAATCGATTGCTAATTCAAGTCTGTTTTATGGATAGTAACAAGATCCGGGGCTGAGAAAGACAGAAGAAAAACCTGGGGAAGGCCTGTTGGCATCGTATGTTTTTGACGCGGGAGCTGGGAGCTGGGAGCTGTCAGTGGAAATAACATTAGCCACAGTTGGAGATGTGTTTTCTATTTTCCAAATAGGTACAGTAACTAAAAATTGGTTGGGCAGCGTCTTGTGTGTAGCTTAACCCACGTGGTGTACGTACCTGTACATGCTGATGCCATCATCATCTGTCATCCATTCAGAGTCCCATCTCCAAAACAATGCTCCGTTAAGAGTCAACTTTGGCCACAATTTCCCCGCATCGGACGCTACATCCGCGGACTAAACTATGGAGCTACTATAGTTAATAACCTTGGTTTAACGGGAGTTGCCTTAATACTGTACATAGCTAAGTGTTGTTATCCAGACTGTGATAGAAACTGACAACGATAGCACAACAAGGAACAAACACTGATATCATACACGTCCATTTCTCCGAATCAACCAATCCATCCCCCATGTCATCAGCATCCTCCAAGCCCTTATCCAGCGCAGATATACAAGGACAAGGATCGCGGATGAACGAAGAGCCACTCGATGGAGCCCCGGAAAGAGATAGATCGAATCTGCGGGGGAAAGCCCTCACACCCTTGTCCAGACTAGACCAAGCGAGAACTAGGCAAATGGCAAAAACTCTCAGACACTTTGTGATGGGGTTGAGTTGCAACCACAACTACTCCTACAGTACTCCGTGAGGGGAAACAAGACCCTTTACTTTAACTCGGGAATTCCGACTAGGATCTTGTCCCGACACGGTAGCCCGAGGTGTTATCCTGCTTTGGTAGTGGTAGACAGACTTGTTATATCAAGGACCCTGCCCCTTCTCCCCATTTTGATCTGCAGTCGACAACCACAGAGCTTTTTGGAGCTTGGAAATCTCCTCCATTTTCATCACTCAGTTTTTATTCTCACTGTATTTCATCATCTGTTGTCTTGATACTCTGTGAACAGAGAACCGTCATCATGGCTACCTCTGATAGGGACCAGGAGAAGGGTTTCGATGAGCAGTCTGAGATGAAAGATGCTGCCCGTGGCACCGTCAGTGATGCCGCTGGTCACGGTCGCTTTGCCACCGATGCGTGAGTTTACTCATCTAATTGATCTCAATCTCATACTAATACCTCTTAGTTATGGCAACTCCCTCGTTCAGTTCGACCCAGCTGCTGAGCGCCGATTACGATGGAAACTCGATTTGTACACCGTTCCAACTGTAGCAGTTTTGTATCTCTTCTGCTTCATCGATCGCGCAAACATCGGTAAATCATCTTCAATTCTGACACTCTCCTCCTTCTAATAAACCTTCAGGTAATGCTCGCATCGCCGGAATGGAAGCCGACCTCGGACTCGTGGGCTACGACTACAACAAGATCCTCTCCGTCTTCTACATCTCATACATCATCTTCGAGATCCCCGCTACCGTCTCCTGCAAGTGGATGGGCCCCGGATGGTTCCTCCCTACCACGTCCCTATTATTTGGTATTGTCAGTATCGCCACCGCTTTCGTCCAGTCCCAGGCCGCTATCTGCGGTGTCCGCTTCCTGCTCGGTATCTTCGAGGCTGGCATGCTGCCCGGTATCGCTTACTATCTCTCGCGATGGTACAAGCGCTCCGAGTTGACCTTTCGACTGTCCCTCTACATGGTCATGGCTCCTCTAGCGGGTGCTTTCGGTGGTCTTTTGGCCAGCGCTATCCTCAAGCTTGATCACTTTGGCGGTCTTCACCACTGGCGAATGATCTTTGCCATCGAGGGTATTATCACTGTCGGTCTCAGTCTCCTCGCTTACATCACCCTCACCGATCGACCCGAAACGGCCAGATGGCTCACCCAAGAGGAAAAGGATCTCTGCATCGCCCGAGTCAAGTCAGAGCGTCTTGCCCAAACCGAAGTTGTCGACGGTATCGACCGAATCAAGCTCTGGCGAGGTATCTCCAACCCGGTTACTCTCCAGATCGCCTTCATCTTCCTCTTCAACAACATCACCGTCCAGGGCCTGGCCTTCTTCCTCCCTACCATCGTTGGCACCATCTATCCCGAGTACAGCACCGTTCAGAAGCAGCTTCACAGTGTCCCACCCTATGCTGTTGGTGCCGTCTTTGCTGTTGCTTTCCCTGCCCTCAGTTGGTATCTTGATAGGCGTCAGATCTTCATCATTCTCTCCGCCCCGACCGTCATTATCGGCTACGCCATGTTCTTGGGCTCCCAAACTCCCGAGGTTCGATATGGCGCTTGCTTTATGATTGCTAGTACTTGCATGGTCTTGGGTACAATGACAAATGCCCACATCAGTGCCAATGTTGTTAGTGACACTGCGCGAAGCAGTGCCATTGGTCTCAACGTAAGTCTCCAAAGCTCTCTCTATCCAAATATCTCACTCACACGATTCTATAGGTCATGTTTGGTAATATCGGCGGTCTCATCGCAACTTGGTCCTATCTCGTCAAGGACGCCCCCAACTTCCCCATCGGCAACGGCCTCAACTGCGCCGCAGGATGTATCATCTTCCTCATCAGTATATCTGGATACCTCTGGATGAAGTGGGATAACAGACGGCGCGACAAGAAGAACGTCGAACAGGAGCTGGCAGGCTTGTCTCCCGAGGAGATTGCCAACCTGGACTGGAAGCACCCTGGTCACAGATGGCATATCTAAGATGTGTATACAAGGAAGTCACGGTTGGTCATCAGCGATGGATTTTGAAGCCACGTATCTGGCCTTTTGATTAAACTAGCGAGCTATCCGCAAAGAATGAAGACATGATTTTAAAACACGATTTTTCCAGTTTCTTGTCGGTAATTACCTGGGGGTCTTCCACCAAGAGAATCCGGGATGTACTCTTCTTCGTTGCGTTATCGCCAGGACTTTGTGTCATTAACATAAGGAGACTTATTCGGTCGATAGGCCTACTTCAAAGCAACAAAACGGTCTGTCCTTTCAATACCAATATCAACACCCAAGGATCTGGGATGAAATCACATTCGATCCATTGCCAACACTATGAACCTGTTGGCCCCTGGCCTCCCTGCCCGACTTGACTACCATGCGACTGATGTGCATGGTCCTCGGCCTCTTCGTCGCCTGCTACTTCGCCTGCTACTTCGGCAGTTTCGGTTTGGGTTTGGACGCTTTCGGAGTTTGATTTGTTAGGACGTCCATCTTCGTTGGATTGGGAGTTGGTGATGTCGGTGTCTGGTTCGTTACTCAGATCGATAGCAGGTCCATCTCTGTTGTATTTAGGGTTGGTGATGTCGGAATTTGGGAAGAATGCCTGTAGAAACTTTCCGATATGCGATTTCTTGATATATTCGGGACTCCGAACAACACAGAAGAAGACGACATGGCCCTAGCATATGTGTTCTTTTACCAGATGTGGTATCCTGTAGGTGTACTTGATCTTCTTCTTTCCATCAAACTTGGTAGCAACATGTCTCCACAGGTCTCTCTCAGGGACTCGCTCTGCTGGATCTTTCAGATACCGGGCTCGGTCGTCCCAGTAGGTAATGAAGGCTTTATAGTCCTCGATGTCCTTGGGGTCCTTGCTTAGGCAAGGTTGCCATTCATCGGATGGTACCATGACGTCTACCTCGCTGGCTTGGGAGTCGTTGTCTCGGACGCTCGATGGTTGCCCTTGGGGTTTATGGATGTGAAGACTGTTATGGAATGGGATGAGGCTGATGAAAGAGAGGTGTTTTAGCATTCGAGGGGAACACTCCAATCCAGGTAGTCGAAGAGACTTTCCAACACGCTCCTGCGGTATATGATGCCTTTTGCAAGTACCTAACCTGAACATCCTCTTGGTAAGAACGACTTTCATACTGGCAGAGATCCAACTGCCACAACATACTGGTAGAACTGACCCTTACAAAGATACAAAAATGAAGAACATAAAGATGCTGGGTTAGGATAAAAACAAGCAAAAGGAAATGCCTGCGTATCGCAGGTGGCTGGAATCTCTCCCGCCGGGAATTGAACCCGGGTCTCAAGCGTGACAAGCTTGCATACTGACCACTATACTACGGAAGATTGACAGGTTTGAACCTGCTGTAGTGAGGGCTGGTTGGGAGGAGCGACGCCAATTCATACTAACAGCCGGTCTCAACACGAGCACGATCATAAGGGGAACATGTTCAAGACCCAAGACTGGGTCAAAGATCTTAGTAAAGTGCTACTATAGTGGTATGAACTTAAGTGATATTCTACTAAACGTTCTATTATATCATCCTAAACTTAGACAAGATGATAGAGGACTAAGACATAGTTTGGAATATTCACTGCAAGCAGAAAGGTCTTGCACAGAGTGGGTAGACTGACGGAGGGGAGTGTGCGAGACACTATATTCAGCAGCGGCGTTGTCTAATTCCGAGTGAATTAATCGCAGGTGTTTAATGATCTATTGTGTCCGAGCGTTTGAAATTTCTATGGACCTACTTATACTGCATTCTAGAATTCTAATAGTTAAGCTTCAGATGAGATGCAGGTTAGGAAAGAATCAAGACTCTACCCAATTTGAGGTAAGCGATAATAAATAAAGTAGACGTTTTAGTCGAATTTTAGCCTAAATATACTCTAATTGTCATAGTAACTTATCATAGAGCTAGGTAGACGTCCTGGTTGTTTAATGGACCGCTTGGTGGACAAGGGAGTAGACTGTAGAACGCAAGGACTGAAATCAGGATATCCCTACGTAGCCTGTCAGTCACTCGATTCTAAGATGTGCGCAATAGGCAGTTCCTTAGCAAACTCTCGGATGTACTTTTAGGCGAGATGCTTGCAGAGAGTTGTTTGTTGTGGGTGTCAATGCGGACTCTCTCATCACGGTCATGTTCCAAAATAGTGCGGTTGTACGAGGCGACGGGGCGACTCCTTTGGTACTGCAAGCCACCCTTCCATTGGGAAAGTATGATTAGACTTGAAGCATACCCAGTTTGACCAACCTGAACATATCTAGACTAGTTCTGCCAAATGCGTCTGCAGAGAAAAGCAAACGATACCAGCGCGCATACTCGAAGAGTTCTATCAATGATTAACAGACCATGGTGCTGTTGAGTAGCCTGTATATAAAATATTAGCAAGTCACCTGACATCGAACTCCGCTACAATGGTTGCTCAACAACCATCATCTTCCGTAGTATAGTGGTCAGTATGCAAGCTTGTCACGCTTGAGACCCGGGTTCAATTCCCGGCGGGAGAGTCGCCTCATGAGATCAACTCATGCATTCAATTTTTGGTGTTTTTAATACTTTTCGCATGGGACATTGAATAAGGTCGCATTGCAGCCATGTACCGATAGACCCTGGCCTAACGGTTACCGGCGACTCGGGCGCTCACCAGTTAAAACCGATCGGAGAGTTGATGACGACGCATTTTGACCAGGCCGGATGGGGCCACCGATGCGGGATGTGTCGACTTGCTCTAGCCCGGAGCCGTAGGGCAGCGGAGGTTTATGTTTAGAATTGACTCTTCGGAGGTTGCGATCTCAAACTCTATCATGCATTGGTTTTGAAAAAGTCAATGATTGATCAATGCTGTCGAACAGTCGTTTTTTGCATATTTTGGAGTCTTTTAGAAACTTGGTTTTGTTGCCCAGACATGCAGTTGGAAGTCAGGCTTGGCCTCATTTCATTAATGCTTGGCAACCCCATTATGATGATCAACGGCCGGGCCAGCACACGACTGCTTCCTACGCGGGGCCTAGCGCATCCGCGTTGCCCACTAATCTGGAGTGTCCGCGTATTCCTAGTCGCTGAGGCTATTTGCTGTAAGCATTGGCATTTCTCGGCGTAGGCGCGTTATTACACAGCCAAGATAAGGGAGGAGTTTTACTGTACTGTACGTACGACGTCGAGAGCGAAAAACAACAGCAATGGCAAACTCGGATGTTGGGTGCCGTGAGCTGACGTATATATCTCGAAAACGGATAGGCTCTGGCTTTAAACGTTGAAACGAGGCTCTAGACCAGTAACAAACGTTCTAGAGAGGCGGGAAAGGAATGAAGTCGACGATAAGCTGTTGGAGGCCAAAGTCTAATACAGATTAAGTAAATGCAATCGATTAAATCGTAAAGAAGCGAGCAATTTGTCAACTGAAGGCTATCTATTTGCGAGGCAATTGATAGAGATATTGCACATGTCTTACACAGTGCCCTCTAGTGTTCCACTTGTACGCTAACAGTTCCCGCTCTGGGCAAGGAGGCGCGTGCCCTCCTTCTGCACCCCTGGAAGCTGTCGCGGCGCCGCCCACCTGCCGACCCTTCCCCTGTCGGGACGTTCCTTCCAATCCACATCTTCCGTCATTCATTTGAGAAACAACTGCCCATCACCTCTTTCTTTATTTCTTTCCCTGCCCTCCGCATTTTGACCATGTGTTGGTCTTCCCTGTGATCCTCACATCTCCTTGTGAAATTCGTTTCTTCTCTCCTACAACTTGGTTTCATAAGGCATTGCTACTCCTTTTGTATCCTTATCGCCAACAACCTTGCGACGATCCGAGACGATCCCTAAACCGTCACCCTCCCTTTGCATAACCCTCTACGACTGAGCGCATCTGCCTCACCTGGCTACGATTACCGTCCTGCTCTGCTTCCCCCACGACCTAGACGCACAACAGCAGCCATGCGCTCAGTAAAGTCGTTGGTCCTTTGGGGCCTCGCCTCGTTCTCTGCACCAGCCGCTGCTCTCGCCTTTCCTCCACTATTCCACGAAACCCGAGCTGTTGAAGAAACCTCGTCGCTTGAGAAGCGGGTAGAAAAGACGCCCAAATACTTCGTCGAAGCCGGTCGCAATATCGAACTCGGTCACTACGATAAGCGTTATTTCCAAAACAAGGTCTCATATGAGGAACATCGCTTCGTTCTTCGAGATCTTATTCGAAGTTACCTGTTCACCATGAACAGCTACGGAGTCGAAACCTGGATCGCTCATGGAACCCTTCTGGGTTGGTGGTGGAACGGTCAGATCATGCCTTGGGACTACGATCTTGATGTTCAGGTCTCAAACAACACACTGCAGTGGATAGGCGACAACCTCAACCGCACAGAACACAGCTGGAACTACACAGAAGCTGCCAGTGGAAACTTGATATCCAAGAAGTACCTGCTTGATATCAACCCTCATCACGTTGATATTGACCGTTCTGATGGAAGGAACATTATTGACGGCCGTTGGATCGACATGGACAATGGCATGTACGTTGACATCACTGGTCTGCGTGAGCGCGAGTCCGATCGCCCGGGTGTCTGGAGCTGCAAGAACAAGCACCGATACAAGAGCCAGGACCTGTGGCCTATGCGCATCACCGAGTTCGAAGGCGTGAAGGCTCGCATTCCTTTCAACTTCAACAAGATCCTTGTTGATGAGTATGATACCAAGAGTCTGGTCACTGAGAGTTGGGCAGGGTACGTCACTCCCCACATCACATTAAACGTGCATATGCTAATCAAGAGTTTGCAGACACCGTTGGGATCATGACAACAAGATTTGGGTCAAGGAGAACGAAGAGGAAGCCAAACAGCGCAAGCTCGGAGCCATTGATCGTCACTTGGCTGAGGCCGAAGCCAATCCTCCGCCTGCAGAGACCGAGTCTGCGCCGCCTGCGTAAAGACTCAAGTCTACAGTCTTGAGCGTTAAGCCACTTTCCTAGCATTTCCCCAAACTTCCCCAATTCGCATGCATGGAGCGACAAAAGCGACGAAATGAGTCACGACCTTTCCCTATCTAATCATACCCTTTTCCCTTTATTATGAGCTCTACAAAGGTGCTGAAACCTTTGCCGTGCATAAGGCGTTGGATGTAGAATAATGGCGTTGAAGAGCGAATTTAGCATATAGCGATGGCCATGGTGGCTTGCGCCGGATGGTGATAGCGTCGAGGATAGCCCCTCTTGTATTGTAATTTGCATTGCTGGATACTTGGATTGAGTCTGTAAAATGGCTGTACCCTAGAAAGATATCCCTGTTTGCTTGCATACTTGCTTTGTTCAGTTAATTCAGAATGAACAGTGTAACGTTTTATGTCCCGAGAACCGTCTACATGATGAACCTGCCAAAAAGTAAAATATACAAGTAGACCCTCGACGTAGGAAGGGTATCAACAAACTCCTTTCCCATTATGACGCCTCTGTCCAGCTCTTCCATGACACCTTCTTCTGCCGTTCCGTCTCTCGCCATCCGCCAAACTTGGCCCCATTTCCTAGATCGATCAACGGCGCCATGCTGGGCCGACCATGTGCGCACTGAAAAGGAAGTGCGCGTCGTGAGAGGCGAGATAAGAGCTCCTCACACTGCTCAATCGTAAGGACGTCGTTAAACATGATTGCACCTGAGACGATAAGTCAGCCAAGAGAAGAGTGGAAGAAAAAAAATGCGCATACTTCTACAGGCTCTGGAGTGTAGTAACTCCAGAATGCCCCTTGGACAGCCGTTGAAACGGGATATCAGGGGCTTGTCAGGTGCGGAAGTTGATGGTCGCGTCAGTGGAATACCACTATCGACGCTACGCCAGACTTCTGTGCGGAGAAGTTCGATAAGCAGCCGGGGTTCTAGACGACAGCGCTCAATGATACTTGGAGGGAGGCCAGTAATGATGACTTTGTTTTGGTGTGAAGAAGTAGGTGTTTGGTATGCGATGCCCCAAGCAGCAAAGGAATCGCGATGCTGATCCAAGAGGGACCACTCCTCTCTTGGTATTTCAAAGATTATGGGCCGCTCGAGGGATTCTATGGTGGGTGAAATTTGGTTCGTTAACAGATCATGCGTGAAATAGTCTGCCATGAGGTCTTCGAGTTGGCATCGTTCGTCAACCGCGTGCTGATCAAGCATGACGAGAGCTGAGCTCTCCTTATCATGCGTGTAACCCCCAGATGTTACATTTTCCAACGGTAGCTTGACCAGGATGAATTTGCGGTCAACTTGCGCTATCACAGTAGCATGAGTAAGTGCCTGACGTGAAACTCTCCCACTAAGAGCCATGGACCCGGTGTCAAATCCGATGTTACCATTACCATGACTGCTCCTGCCGCAACTATGTGTTTGGTCCGGAGTAGAGCCATTGATGCACGGTATTGAAGATTGCACGGGTTGGAAAACGGGGTTCTCCCAAGAATCGACAACGCTTTGGAGCCATTTGCTAGGCTGTTTGTCTCGTTTCTGTGTGCTTTGAATGGTAGTACCATTATCTGTATTACTATCACTCGTTTCAGAATCGGTAGTGTGGATGCCAACATTTAGATCAGTGCCATGTGTAGGTAATCCTCTTTGGCCGTCTTCAGGTTCAGGCGATGGCCCGTCAAACGGCTTGCGCAACAGCTTTCCGCCTTCTCCAACAAGACGGCCAGGTAATGGCTCTCGCACTTTTGTACGAAGATCTACCGCCTTCAAGGTGGCGCTGAGTGGCGTAGCCCTTCCAACTTTGACCCGATGCCAGCCTTCAAATGGGCTATCCGTTCGTGCTCTGGTTGAATCTGACTTGGAGACAGAAGGGGCAGGACTAGCTCTTGAGCTGTTCGACGATGAGGTCGGCTGCCTCTTAGACGGCTTCTTTGACCGGCCCAATGTTCTTGATGTTGAGAACAACGACTCATCTGGAGCTAGTTGTACTTTTCGTGGTCGAAAATGATGCTTCTTGAGGAAACTGTAGCACGTAGCCTTCAATAGATCAAGTATCGCAGACAAAGTCTGACCCTGGCCATCAAGCCGGTCTGGGCTGTCGATACCGTCCAAGCTGGGGGTTGTGATTTTCAGGTAGAACATGGGCCGCCGCTCGATTCCTTTCCGGCTTCGCAATTCCTTGCCTGTGAATTCTTCAAGCTTTGGTGAGTTACCACGGTAGTCTTGGTCGCCATCAATGACGCCAAAGCTAGAGTTGCCAAAGGTCTTGTTGATCTCTTCATAGAGGACGTCGGTGCCGAATTCGTTAACAACTGGATGGATTCCCAGACTAATAAACTGCGATCGACGAGTCGCAACGGGATTCGTACAAATGCACCCTTTGACAGAAACAGGTCCGCATGATGCCGATATAGGTACCCAAGCGTCGGCATCGCCCGAGTCTGCAAGACCAGCTTGTGTAAGTAATTGTGAGGCTCTAGACAAGATATCTGTTTTGTCTGATGGCCGGAGTCTAAGTTCGCGCTGTGTAGATGTGTTCTTGAGTGAGACATTGATACCCGATGGCCACGCAAGAAGCATGCCTACGACCGCTCGAATCAACTTCGACCACTCCTTGTCGAGAGCGAGTCTTTCACTTAACGAGGCTCTTTGCTTGACCCTGACTGGCATAGTGCCAAAAAGATCGCGAACCGTCGTGCGGGTTCCATGATCAAAGTTGACAAGTCGTGACTCAGGGGGTGAGGGCAACTGTCTAGACAGAACTTGAGAGTTGTGAATTGAAACGGAGTTGTGGGAGATGTGTCTTTGATGATGAGAGGTAATGGTCAGCAAGGACAGCGTAGCAAGAGATGCCAGGAAATTGCCGTGTTTTCCATGAATAGACGACCTTGAAGGGAACTTGGATGTATCTGAATGAAAACGTAAGTAAGTGGATATCATGGAGCTCAAGTCAAGTCGGCCGTTTCACTCACGATGGAGCTTGCCGAGTCCCCCGCCATCTTTAAATTCTTCAGGTGGTATCCCGGACCCGTTATCTTCAACGGTACAATTTCCCCTGCTGTAGTCGATAGAAATGTTGATCTTGGAGGCTCCGGCATCTAAAGAGTTGGCGACGAGACCGCAGACTACCCCGTTCAGGGACGTGATATTGACGGAGGATTTGATTTTGTCGACGACATCCTGAGGAAGCTGTCGGATGATCATACTCTGCGAAGGATCATGCTTGTTTTGGCGATAGATGTCAGTCGTTGGTTGTGGTGTTGTTGAAGCAGCAAAAATGTTCAAGCTGAGAAATGACGTCGAAGCGAAGCGAACCTGAAGCTAGGGGCACCTGGTCCTCGGGACGATCTAATTAAGGCACAGTGGGTAAAGTCCCCAAATCCAGGGTCCGCGTAGTGGAGGTGGCGCCAAGAGCGTTGCGTCTTAGCGCCTAGCATTGCATTGGGGGAGTCAGACACAGCTTCAGCCCAGGCAATCAATCATGGCAGCCACAGGAGACATGAACGAAACATCCCCTTAAGGGGAAGAGAAGAGGAATGAAAGGCAATCTCCACGAAGCTGATTGCCTGTTTCAGTACAGGTAAGCCATAGAATATGGAAATAGGAGTATTAATCACCCTGACCCATACATCCTCTTTGTCTCCGTCATTGACCAGTTACATCACGTGATCTCCATTCTCCCACCCATACCATGTTCCATCATGCTTCGCCGCATTCAGCTTCGTACTGTGACCAGCCGCCCATACACTTCGACCTGCTGACGACGTCTTTTTCTAGCCCCATCCCCTAACTAACGACTTTCATTGTCCAGCTTTTCATTACAGACTGTTTCATCAATCTTGTTCTCGTTCTTGCTCCTTGCGAGCCTCTTTCCTTTCTGTTGCCATTGTCTCCCCACCTCCATTCGCTGCCCAACGACGCTGCCTGGTAGCATCGACTCGACCGCTTCGCATCCATTCACCTGTTTCTTCCGAATTTCATGGCGACGACCGACTCGTTATCTCCAGAGCATGGTGAGTGTTTGAACTCGTGTCTTACTTAGAGTCATGTTCGCGATCAGGCGATGTCGCCACTTTGCCATGTTTCGCACAATCATACAACAGACGCTAACATTGTCAAGACCGTCAAGGTCAGCGCAGGAGACCCTTTTCGACATGGGTAAAGAAACTTACCAACTTCAAATCATCCGATGGCGAGCGACAAAAACGACACAAGAAACGCAGCCATAAAAAGAACAACCCGTATCCAGAATCTGGTCAGGTCGGCAACGGTGTAGACAATGGAACGAGTGCTTGCACTTTCACAACCACTCAAACCGGTAAAAGCAACACCAGCGTGAACCGCTCCGCCCGAACGTCTCGAGAAGATCAGTCTCCACCAACAATTGGAGGAAGAAGTTTGGCAGGGACGGTGTTGACGGATCATGAGGCATCACACTCAATTACGGCTCCTAGCCATAGGGCGAGTTCTTTAGCTGGAACGAGCCGTACTATTGGCGGAGGAGTCGAATCTAGGAGGGGGGGAGACAGTACATTTTCAAGCCCGGCACCATCTGTGCGATCTTTGACAACAACTTTGACCACGATTCAGTCGATGGCGCCCAACGGGCCAGGGCAAGCCCATCACCATGCTCCTCAGAACCAAGGCAACACACAGTCTATCCAGTTCAGCCAACCGTTTCCTACATCGGGAACACCAGCATCCGCCATCCCATCTCACCTAGCTCCGACCGGCAACCCAACCACCTACACCTCTGCAACAGCCAACAACCTGTTGACAGACAATGCATCTATCCTTACGCTAGCATCGTCAAGCAAGCGCCGTCGCCGACGTTCTCTGGACACAGACGCGTCCGTGCGAGCTCTTGCTCCTTCATCCCTTTGGGGTGGCAGCCGTGAGAGTCTACCACTTAGTGTTTTAAGCGCAAACATCGATCCAATGGGCATGCCGACAACGCCTGGCATTCACGGCAACTCCCGCATAGGAGCTGAGCGCACGAGCATCTACTCTGCCACAGGTGTTGGGCCTGCGATTTCCAGTGATCGCAACAGTTATTATGCCAAGCAAGGAGATGCAGCAAGTGTTCGAAGCGGTTTACTGGGGCATGGGCGAGCCGAGAGCGTGAGTGGCAGCATTGGTGGTCTGAGCAGCCCTTTAATTACTCCACGAGAGGTATACAACGAGAAGAATGAGAATGAGAAAGAGGAAAGGGACAATACCCCCACGGCGTCTAGGACTAAGGAGGGATGAAGATGCCGTATGCTTTTGCGCGAATGATTGATGCTTCTTTTTTTTTGTTATATCGGTTATCGGGTTGATTGGTTGGGTTTGGCTGGGATGGGAGCGTGCTGGTGTTTTTGATTGCTTTCTGTATAGAGTTCTGGTTCAATACTTACTATAGGCAGTATAGGGAATGATGTCCCTTAATATACCATCTATGATACCCTGAGAGTTGTGTCCATGAAAGATTATCGTGAGCGAGTGAGTGAGTCCTTGGTTGGCCTTTCATGGCCGTTGATCCGTTCATGTTGGGTGCCTGAGCGTAGAGTAGCAGCCACTGTGGCGCTAGGCAAGCTCCTGTAGCTCCCCAGCTTCAGGGCGTCCCACCATCGTCATCGCGCGGCCGCGGTCCATCTTCTCCAATTCAAGACATTCCCATGCATCAAGATGGCCATCTCAGTAAGAACGACCCTACTATTATGCGCGCATGAGCTTTGTTTCCGATCGGAGTGTATGTAACGATCGAATGTACTGACACGGACTTATAGTGGAAGTCGTTTGACTTCTTCGACGTCGCTCAAATCACGGTCACCGACGACGAAACCCGACAGCTCTTCGAAGGCAACGAGATCTCGAGCGTTTGCGCAGGCTCCGATAGTCTCTTTCTTGGATCATTCGACGGATATGTCAGCATAATAAACAAGTCATGGAAGGTCGTCAAGCGCTTCCAGGCCTACGAGGCTGGGAGTATCACGCATATGCGCCAGGTCGAGGGTACAAGCCTCTTGTTGACGGTTGCGGTACGGTCTCGATTATCTTCGATTTCGGATTCTGGGTATACTGATGGCAGTTACAGGAGGACATGAGTAGTGAGCCTGTTCTTAAGGTGTGGGCGCTCGACAAGCTGGTAAAGAGGACCAACACACCGACATGTCTGAGCACGGTGATGATCAACAACAACCGACGACAATTTCCTGTGAGTCCCTGGAAGATTCCAAATACACAATACAGACTAACACGTTGGAGATATCGGCTTTCGCCGCTACGGACGACCTTACACAGATTGCTGTGGGATTTACGAACGGCGCAGTAACGGTAATCCGAGGCGAGCTAGTCCATGATCTCGGTACGAAGCAGCGCATCGTTTTTGAGTCGGAAGAGCCAGTCACCGGCGTTGAGCTCGCATGGGATTCGGTACAGAAGCTCACCACCTTGTTCGTTTCTACGACCTCACGGATACTGAAGCTGGGTCTGTCCAAGAAGGGCCATGGATTGCCGCCTAAAACCGTTGAGGATTCCGGATGCGCAGTGGGTTGCATGACGCGTGATCAAAATACAGACGGTGTCATCATTGCGCGTGACGATGCCATTTATACCTACACAATGGATGGTCGGGGGCCACCCAAGGCATACGAATCGCCCAAGAGTAAGATCGATGTTTACCACGAATACGTGGCGCTTGCGTGCCCGCCAGCGAGCAGCACCGCCAAGGACTCGGAAGCCATGAGGCGGCGCTTTGGTAGCACGACTACTAATTCTCTGTTCAATGCGTCGTCTTTTGTGCTGCTTGACATGGAACTCCGTGTCATTGGCCATACGGAGACATTGATGTCGCCAGTGGGACACTTTGTTGATATTTGGGACGACTTTTATACCATCCTTCAAGATGGCAAGGTATGTAAATTCTCCTTCAATTCGTTTCTGTTATTAATCTCGTCAGGTCTACCGTTATCATGAGAAAAGCTTACAGCAGCGCCTGGAAATGCTGTATCAGAGGAACATGTTCCCTTTGGCTATTGAGTTGGCGCAAAAGTCGGGGCTGGACAACGAGCAGCAAAGTCTCATCTACCGCCGTTTCGGTGATCATCTATACCAAAAAGCCGACTATGATGGTGCTATGGTCCAGTACATTCGAGCGATCGATACAACAGAGCCCTCACAAGTCATTCGCAAGGTAAGTAGCTTATACTCATGCATGATCAAGACTAACGTTGTCAGTACCTCGATACGCAACGCATCCACAATCTCATCCAATACCTGGAACAACTCCATGAGCACCGGAAAGCGACTGCCGATCATACCACTCTTCTTCTTAACTGTTATGCAAAGCTCAAAGACATCAATAAGCTTGAAAAGTTTATCAAGTCTCCAGGTGACCTCAAATTTGATCTTGATACAGCGATTGCTATGTGCCGTCAAGGTGGATATTACGAGCAAGCCGCGTACCTTGCCAAGAAACATGGCGAGACCGATCTTGTGGTGGATATCCTGATAGAGGACTCCAAAAACTACGCCGAAGCGCTTGATTACATTTGGCGCCAAGACCCTGATGTCGTGCGTTTCGACTCCTTTCTCGAGTGACATATTTACTGACATGTCCAGGCGTATCCTTGTTTGCAAAAGTACGCACGAGTACTTATCGAGAATTGCCCTCAAGATGCCACAAAGCTATTTGTGGACTACTATAGAGGCAATTACAAGCCCCGACGCACGCTGACAGTGCAAAATGAGGTTGACACGCCTGTGAGCGGTGGCTTCGCAGCCGGAGCAGCCAGCGCTGTTCAGAATCTCTCGAATCTTCTCCCACTGCCTTACATGAACACCTCTTCAGTCGCATCCCCCGGCACGGTTGGCAATGCAAGGGCTGTAGTAAGCGACGGTAACATTGTTGTTGATAATGATGATATTCCTGCCCCAAAGTATACCCCTCCTCCCCCACGAACCGCATTCTCATCTTTTATCGATCATCCCGATGAGTTTATCGTTTTCCTCGAGGCATGCTTGGAAGAGAAGGACCTCAAGTCGAGCGACCGCACAGATCTATATACTACTCTATTCGAGATGTACTTGTACAAGGCGAGTGAGAAGAAGGGGCAGCATCACAAGGAGGAATGGGAAGCAAAGGCGAAGAAGCTCATTGAGGGCGAGCACGTACCGATGGAAAGCTCAAATGTGTTGCTTCTCTCCCATCTCTCGGACTTCCAAGACGGAACAGTCCTTGTCAAGGAGCAGGCGGGGCTCCTCTCTGACATATTCAGGTCTTATACGTCAGCCAAGGACACTCGAGGTGCTATGAAAGCTCTCAGAAAATATGGTCCTGAGGAGCCGCAACTGTATCCCGCTGCACTGGCATATCTCACTTCAGACCCGCGGGTGTTGGAAGAAGCTGGGCCTGATGAGCTGGCCAATGTGCTGAACAAGATCGACAAGGATGGACTCATGGCACCGTTGCAGGTTATTCAGACGCTTGTTGGTCAATCTTCAGGAGGCGGCGTGGCTACCATGGGTATGATCAAGCCATACCTCCACGAGACAATCACTCGAGAGCGCAAAGAAATCGCCTCTAACCGAAACCGAATCAATACGCTTCGTGGTGATACGGAGAAGCGTCGTGAGGAGCTAGCCGACCTTGGATCCAAACCAGCCGTGTTCCAAGCAACGTGGTGCTCTGACTGCAGTCAACGGCTAGACCTTCCAGCAGTTCACTTCCTTTGCAAGCACAGCTTCCATCAGCGTTGTGTACGAAGCAGTGGTAACGAGGGCGAGGCGGAATGTCCCAAGTGCGCATCGGAGAACGACATGATTCGCAAGATGCGCGAAGGGCAACGGGAGAGAGCAGGCAAGCACGAGCTGTTCAAGGGTGATCTGGAGAACAGCGAGGATCGATTCAGCACATTGGCGGAATGGTTCTCAAGGGGTGTGATGGATGGACAGAACGCCGAGTAAATGTAATGTATAAGGTAGTGGGCGTGAGCTGCATGGTGTCTAGAGGAGTTTTTGTTATTATCTGGTCTTGGGCCTTGATTCTTTTCTAGGCGGACGTATACAATTGAGATACAAGTGAAAGTTGTGTTACCAGCCAACCAGACAGTATGGTCTCGTGAATGGTAGTGTTTGTAGATATTATCCAAATACATCAGAAATTACCTAAGAAATTGTCATGACTTTGTATGGCATTAAGATAGTATATGCCATAGAAGTCTTGTTATCTTCTTGAATACCTTAATCATTCGGTCGCATGGTTGGGTGACGATCTGGTTACTGTACTCCCCCTTGTCAAATGCCCCTCATCGCATTCGTTCATACTCATGTAACATCAACACAACACCATGAGTACTCAAGACTCACCACCATCCGACATGCCTTCGATAGACCCTAGATCCCTCGTCTCATCTTTCTCGCGCGCCCTCACATCCTTTCAATCCTCATCGGACGCTTTCCGCATCCTCTGCACTCTGCCCCACACATCCAATGTCCCCGCGCCGCGCCGACCAGTCCGCCCAGTCCGGGATCTTGTAATCCTGGATTCGAGCTTCAATCCTCCGACATTAGCGCACGCGAGCATGGCTCGTTCTGCTCTAGGCGATCAGCAGGAGCAGAAGAGGTTAATGCTTCTTCTTTCGGTCAACAACGCTGACAAGGCGCCTAAGCCGGCGAGCTTTCCTCTCAGATTGTGTATGATGGAGGCCATGGGGAGGGACTTGCTCGATGACGGGCTGGAGATTGATGTGGCGGTTACTACGATGCCTTTCTTTCACGACAAGGCGAAAGCGATAGTCGAGTCAGGTTTCTACGCCAGTGATGATGGGCAGCAGCCGACACAGACATTCCTCGCAGGTTTCGACACGATAGTGCGCATCTTTAATCCAAAGTACTACAGTGAGGGTATCCAAAGTGCTCTGGGACCATTCTTCAAAGGTGCCAAGGTGAGGGTTACGACGAGGCCAGATGAGACGTGGGGAGGAGTCGAGGAGCAGAGGGGGTGGTTAACGGCGGAGAGGGTGAGGGATGTTGGAGGTGATGAGGGTTGGGTTAAGAGAGTTGAGATGGTGGAAGGTAGAGAGGGTGATGAGGGCGTGAGTAGTTCAAGAGTGAGGGAGGTTGTTAAGACTGGTGATGGTACTTTAGATGGGTTAGTTGGAGAGCAGGTGAGAGGGTGGGTTGAGAGGGAGGCTTTGTATAAAGACGTCAAGGATTCTAGTTTGTAGTGATGAGTGGTGCTGTTCAGACTTGATAGTGAGCCATGCTAAGCATGGAGTCAAGAGTACAAAAAATTGCCCAGCGATTCGAAGTGAGTAAGTCACATACACATGGGGTTCGAAATGCATTCGGTGAATCATATATAATGTGAATTACCCTGAAAGCGACATCGGGGGCTCCTCAATAAATCACATTCGATCGCTAAAGAATGACGGTTCTTGAGAACATCAACGTCTACAGGGTAGGGGCTAGCTGGATTCGATAGCCTGCCCAGGAAGCTGTTTTACGAGTCATCCAATATACTTGGGAACGACAAAACACATGCAATTGTCTTTTGGATCATACATATAGAGCGCAATGGCTCTCTGTTTTTGCTTACTACTGTTGCTACCCACTAGTAGTGATTTGCTGATGCTCAAACCATAGCAAGTGGCACTCTGGCACTTAGATAAACGCAGAACGAGGGTACATCTGACAGTCTCATGCAAGGTACTCAACCTGGCAGGCACAATGCACCAACAGCATAAATCGGTGCATCATGCTGCATCGTATATAACCATCCTGCAGTGCGTGTCAAGCCAAGATCGATGCTATGTCGGATGCATACTGTGCACAACTCCAGCTAACAAAAGAACCCGCATCATTGCTTCGACTTCTGTCTCTCAAGCCACACATTACGGAGCAAACGACTCGTGCAATGACATTTTGCTCCGGCAGTTGACATCTAATGGAACCCTTCATCTCGGTGTAAATCTCACCGCTCACCGTAGATCCACTACAAAGAAGAAAACTGCCCAAGCGTGAAGGAAAAACTCTTGCAAAATCCACTTTGTTCGGCGCCTTCTCCCAGCCCTTCTCATTCTCTTGGCTGAGGGTGTCTGGAGGTCGTTTGCAGTGGATCCTTTTGCTCGGCCTCTTTGCCAATTAGCGTCTCGGCTGTCACCAAAGCCCCCACCAAATCTTTTTTTTTCTGCGGTGCGGCTCAGAATTCTGCCGCCCAAAAACTTTTAGGCGGTGAAAAAAGAGTGATTGCAGGCCCCACACCTGCAGTATAAAAGTCTCGCTCTCCCGCCAGCTTTTGGACTTTTTCTTCTTTTCTTCTTCATGTCGACAATACTTCAGAGAATCATTTCTATAGTATTCGACCTTCTCTTGGTTCCCTAAAAGAGCCACAGATCCCACCCTGGTTGATGAGTGTATATCCTCGACACCCTAGAGTGAATACCTTGGTCCTCTCGCTCTGTCCGCAAGGATGGCGGTAGTTGCCTCGCGCAGCTGCTGTATAGAGAGTTTGTTCTTCCTCTTGATGATCTCGACCCTGATTGCGGTCTTGCCTTCGGGCGCGCGGTTTGGGTGGGTGTTGATGGACGTCTGACAGGCGTGTTTCTTTTCTCTTTTTCATTGCTGACTGGGGCTTGCCCTGGGAGTGAGGAAGAAGCTAAATCTTGTGATGTGGACATGGTTGCCCTGGTGTTGGGATCGCGACGCGTCTACACGCTACTGGATCGCAAGCACATTGGTACAAGAGTTGTCACAACCTAATCGCCAGTGTGAATGCAAGTGGACTCGTCCATTGAATCATGGTGTCTATCAACAAGTGCCGTCGCTGAAATGGTAAAATTGATTAAGCCGACCTAACGCCTCCATTCCCTGGTCGGAATTTTCGCTCTCTGTTCCCAGTTCCCATGCTCCCGCGACCTGCCCATTCAGTCTAGGCTGTGAATCCAAACCGTCCCACCCGTCTCGTTATTCGTAAAACACTTGCTCCAGCACTTGTTCGTGTTGCGTGCTATGGCTTGCGTGCGTAGACGTAGCGCACCATCATGTAACCATGGACCCTGCGGTTGTACAGGGCCTTGCGCATGGCCGTGAGAAATTGTGGGTAGTCCTCTCTGGGCCAGTTGAGGACGTTGTGCCAGAGGTAGAAGGTGTAGCCTGTCGAGTTTTGTCAGCATAGACAAGAGGTCGACATGATAGGATCTTACCCTCCAGATCGTTCTCCATGGTCAGTTTGACGTACTCGCCTAGCTCAGCGAGTTTGCGGTTGTTGACCCAACCTCCCACGGGTAGCTGATGTCGTTAGCAAGCTACTCGAAATCCATATCAAGGTTGTTCGTACCTTGTAGTCCACTATTCTGATATCTGTAAAGCCAGCTTCTGTAATGCCTCTCTCCTGTATAGCCTCTTT
This sequence comes from Fusarium sp. MBC 119, assembly GCA_030411635.1. Taxonomy (NCBI): domain Eukaryota; kingdom Fungi; phylum Ascomycota; class Sordariomycetes; order Hypocreales; family Nectriaceae; genus Fusarium; species Fusarium sp. MBC 119. Next base: position 28,266 of record JAPERM010000284.1, on the reverse strand, counting down.
CTGGAGGAAAAATGTCCTCCCTGTGGTCGCGCCGCCTGCCTCGTACAGCTCCGCCCACGTCTTGAGTACAGGCTCGTTATCGACGGTGCCGTCGTCAGAGTAAAAGTGCACATCGGCCTCGCATGACTGGATCCAGCCACCGGGGGCACAGCAGCGGTAGGCTTCACGGAAGAGGTCAGGCCAGTCTTGAATGGCGCCGAAAAGGTAGCGGATATGGACAAAGTCAAAGTAGTTGTCTTTCCAAGGCCAAAGGAGGGTGGCGTCTGCGATCTCAAAGTGCACGTTGGGGGGTACCCATTCTGGCTGGCAGGGGGAGAGATCTGAGCCGATGACTTGGGCACTGGGGTACATGTCTGCAAAGTCTCTGGAAAAGGTTGGTCAGTAATTTGGAAGAGAGAAAGAGAGAGAGAATGGGAGACTTACATGGCCCATATTCCAGACCCTGTACCGACGTCGAGGACTTTCTGGACATGGGGTGATATTGGTGCCAAGAAGAGGTTATTGTCGAGAAGGACGGTGAGATAGTGATGAGTGATGTCGACTGACTGAAGCTGCTGTTCGTCGTTTGGAGCAAAGTATTCTGTAGGATGACGATCGCTGTTATATGTACGGCCCTGGATAGTTCTGTATTCTAGAATACTAGCCGTCACCGAGGCGGGATACAGAAAGCTGGCTCTAAAGGCGGTGATATGTGAGTTGAGAGCCTTGATGGACTGAGGTTGAGTGAAATGGGCAATAACTCACGCATCAGACCCAAGGGCCGAGTCAAGTTCAAAACGATCATCATCGATATTATCCTACAAAACACGACAAAAAGGGACAAAACGTTAATAATCAGTGGTAATTAAACTACGGGCGTTGGTTGTTGGTTGTAGGTTTGGGTTGGGTTGGTTATGTTAGGTATGACATACTTCAGGGTCTTCTGCGGGGATGAGCTCAGCCTGAGGCGCGGGGGATGATGGAGCGGGGGCTGCAGCAGAATGAGGAGGAGGAGGAGGAGAATCAGTGACTGATGTGATGGATGTCGCGGTATCGGTAGTTGTCGTGGCAGTGGGGGTGTCAGTATCTAAACGTTGCGGCAGTTGGTCCGTCATGATATATCGCAACAATCCATAGGTCAGCCAGTGCAGTGATTGTGTGGTGTTGGTTCGGCACTGGATGATGTATCAGAGTGGACCTCTTTAACTAGGTAGGTAGGGCATTTAAGGAATGCAATGGTGGAGATGGAGAGAAAGTAAGAGAGAGACGGGAGGCGGACTGCCCTGAGGTATACGACCTTGATTAACCAGACCAGACCAGACCAGTACAAACCATACCAAACCCCTCTCGTCTGTCTCCCTTGACAGCACCTAATCAAGAATAGGGCGCTGTACTTGTACTGTACTTTGCTGTCATTAGGTCCCGTCCCGTCCGTAACCTGGCGGGCGCTGGCGCTGCGTGGTGGTGTGTTTGTTTAGTGGGGCGGACTTTTTAGTGCTGCCTGTCTAGGCATCATTCTAGGCTTAACTCGTTCTCTTACATCATCACATCAACCTCACATTCACGATGGCTTCAACATTCACTTACTACACCTCTCGATCATACAATGCAATCAAAATCAATTTACCCAAATCCAGTTCTATCAAAAAACAAATCGCACTCAAATGAAACTACTGACTCATCAGACGTCCCCCGTTTCCAGATCCCGTCAATAGCGGAAGGGTCCCCATGCCAGCGACGAGCTTCGCGTCCTGCAACATGCGACACCAGTCATCCAGGCTGAGCAAGTGCCAATCTGGCAAATCTTGAATTTTACGCAAGAATGGCTCCAAGAAGTAATCATAGTACTCACCTTTGCGCTCCCACGTTCTCGATGAAACCTCCTTCATTGTTCCTGATCCTTCCATCAGTTGGTAGCGATTCGTCGCATCCTCTCGCAGAAACCACGACCACCATGGGTGCCAGGTCTCATCTATGGCGAACCTGTGTATACGCCCCGGCCCATCCTCACCTGGCTGCGTGATTGGGTCAACGGCTAGGTTGGGGTTGTTAGCAAAAGGTCGTACCGCGTTGCAGAGCTTCTCCCATGACATCTTGAAGTGCGCATCACCAAGCCCACCGGCTTCTACACCCGCCGCCGTGATGTCAAGAAGGGCTTTGTGAATGCTCTCGAGGAGTACCTGTTCGGAAGTATCTACCGCCTGGTGCTTGATCATTAGCTTCATCTTCTCCTCAAAAATGTCAGCAACTTCCCCTGGGTACGTCTCGGTCCACTTGGTCGATGCGTTATGCAAGTCAGCATGAAGGGTCCCCAGAAGCTTGTCTATGTAACTAGTCTCCACCCAGCAGATGGAGAAACTACCACCATGGTGTGACGGTCGTCTTGCAAGGTTGGAAAGCTTCAATGGGAGATTGGCGTGCCAGTCCGTCAGTTTGAGGTCCCGGTCATCGTACTCGGTCAGCATCAGATCTAGCAGAAACGGAGGCACGTGAGACTTGAAAGCCAGATCGATGGGGGATTTTGTGTGATAATCCGTCATTTTGTCCCGAAACCAGAGATCCTCTGTTATGCTCATCCAGCCGCCGACAGAATCGCAGCGGGTTGGGATTGGAAATCCGTGACTGCTCAGAAGTCGAATCATGTTACAGAAATCCTCGATACAGCGCTTGCTTCTTCCTACCTGGAACTGATTCAACACACTCACGGGCATGTGCTCAAATGTGTTGTGTTCGCTTCCGGTATCGTTGAGCTGCATCCACGGCCTGGCATCGGAGCCTCTGTTAAGCAGCCATTCCAGGGAGCGGTAGATGTTTCCACGGACGACGTTGCGACTTTCTCTGGTGCCGACGTCCTCACGGTCTCCGCCCAGATTCCAGAGAAGACGTTCAATTGGCCTGAAACGTAGATTTAGCTTTCTCCACACGATGTTGACGGGCGCAGCATCGAACAACTCGCAGCGATTCATCATTTCCGTGTCATGCCATGAAACAGCATTATAGAATTGCTCGTGGTCGTTGGCGCGGTAATAGAACGGGCGGACGAGGTCAAACAGTCGAGAAGAGGATAGGGCCAGACGCCTGAGATCCTTGATATCAAAACATCTGCCCTCTGCGACGTTTTTGATGATGTCTAAGAGAATTTCCGTGGGCAGAAGAACCAGCTTGCTGCCTTGGAAACGTCTGTTTGGGTTGGACGCGGGTGAAATTTGGAGAGACATTGTTGTGTTGGCGTTGTTGATACACGGTATGTCGATTGAAAGGTTGGTAATTTGCTTCAGGTTGATCTGAATGGTGAGTTGTGTCTGGTTGGTCATTAGAGTGCTGCTGAAGACGGTCTACTTATACTATTGAGTATGACTGCGATTTAACAAAATCATGGGTGTTGTGTTGAGACAATAAGTGTTATTTACGGGATTGAGCTGAACATGACTTGTGCTCAAGAGTCGACAAAGGATTGTTGTTCGTTCTTGTGGTTGTCCGCTGCCTGTTCGATTCTTGTGTTCATCTTGAGCCGGGCAAAGCGATGGCCTTGTTCTGAAGATGAACAAGAGCAAAGAGAACATAAGCTCAACATGACTTGTTTTTAGGGGGTTAGTCCAGATTCGTTCGACCTCCTGGCTTTCTAATATTTCACCGTGCGTGTCAGTCTTGAGTTTGGTAATAACATAGCTCCCAGCTCAAGATGAATATGCATGGCAGAGTATCTTTGGTGAGCATTGACTAGTAATGCGTTTTCCCCCACAACACGTGTGCCCTGTTTTGAGAATGTCGATGCTATGAACAGCGAGGGACGCATGTGACGATAGAAAAAGCTTGAGATACTCGACGAGCAAGACTCATTCCTTTAGTTGAGCAGGTAAGCATCTGTCGTAAAATACTCATAGGATGTGTTCTCAAATACATGGTAGAATGAGTTATTAACTAAATTATCACTAAATTATCACTAAATACACATCATTTTAGACTAATAACTAGGAAAATTTACTTAGTGGGTTGGCGTTTGATCCTTGCGTCGTAGCCATTTCGACGCGAATATATTCAGACCTAGATCAACTCATTGTTACTAAATCACTGAGATATCCTGAGACGCTATGATATTGATAATTGCTATAGGACGACGAAGATCTCAAAATTTTCATGGAAGAACATGCTACTTAAAAAAAGGGGGTCTAGCTGTATTACACTTGATTACCATACATCTGTGCCCATCTTGGATCTGCCGCTATCCAATGTTGTTGACGCCGCAGTATGTACTCACCTTCACGATCATTGGCGATTACACGTTTCCAATGTTCTTCGGGGATTTCCCACCACTCTTGCTCGGACTCTTCATTTTCTTGGAGAGCATCTTCGAGAGTGCCACCAGAAAGAACGGGTGGTTCAGCCCTTTGTCCTAGCCGAGACTCGAAAAAGATCAAGCAAAGTTGATATCGCCCGATCTGGTAGTGAGGGCACCAATCTGGACTGTAAGTGAACCTATGCAATGGCAGCGTCTCGTCTCTGGGAAGCTGAAGATGGTCATGGATGTTAAATCTCTCCTTTCGAAGGCCAGCTGGTTGGACTGGAAGTGAGCCCTTCTTGATAATGTCGCTGACTGACATGCATAGGTCGTACCAGACTGAGATAGCATCTTCTTCATAGTCAAGGCTTCCTTTCTCTTGAATCTTCATTTCGACCTGGCGTAGTCCGGCGAGAATAGCGTGAAGAAGCTCCCGCTCGTCCGGGGTAAGACTATTGTGTTTGTCCAATAGGTCAATCTTGGCGGCGAAGATGTCACCCATTTCGCCGGTATACTCTGCCTTCCAACTCAAGGGGTCCAAGAATTCGTCAAAGAAAACCTCGATCATGTCATCTACGCAAGTGCCAAATCGTGGGTAGTCTATGGTGTAGCAACTCAACCGTGGGTCTACGTCTGGTGAAGGACAAGACTTGAGGGGTATCTCGAGACGGTCAAGTTGCTCCAAGAGAAGCTGAAGGATGAACGGTGGGCAACAAGAACGCATAGCTAGTTGCATGATCCCCCATGGACTCCTGCTGAGAGGGAAAAAGGTGGCAAGCATTTCGTCTGATCTTCCCCTGAAGAGAGCTTCGCGCATGTATCCCGACTTCAGCTGCCAGGTAATAGAAGGTATCATCAGGCCAAGGCCATAGAGGAATTGAATGATGCGGCAGAGATCTCTGTGTTGTTCCCTGTCAATCACAGACCGCAGCATATAGAACAGGGAAAAGGGGATGTAGTGCTGACGTCGCAAGTTCGAGGGCGTCAATGGTGTGAGAGGCCATTGCACAGTACTGCTAACATGATGTTGCACTTCAAAACCTCTGAGGATTAGCCATTTGGCTGACTCGATAAAGTTCTCCACTGAACACCATTTGTTTCGGAAACCAACGACTAGGTGGTCGCTTGCATAGTGAAGCGAGTGTTTGTCTTCTTGGCTTCCACAACTACACGTCGGGCTTGGGTCTTCGTCGTTGGGCCCAAGGTGAAAGCCGTCAATAGGCCAAGAACGATAGGGATATGGCAAAGCTTTGTACTGTTCGCATGCATTCAAAAAGTCTAAATTACCCTCCTCTAGCGCCCGGCGAAAAACTCGGCCGTCCTGGGTTAGATAGAAGCGTTTGCGGGCGATGTGGTACAGACGAATCGATACGAGCGAGACGTTCTTGATGTCGAACCAGTCTAGCGTAAATTTCTCAGGTTTGTACTCATGCTCGATGATCTGTAGAAGAATCTCGGTCGGTAGTTGGAGTAGACGGCTTTGCTGGCTCTGGGCTGACACAGCTCGTATGACAGCTGGTAGAATGTTGTTGGGTACTGTTGACATGATGTCTTTTGTGTTGATAGCTTGTGAGTGTTTAGTGCTGGGTTTAGTGTTGATGAATTGTTGATTCTGATTCTAAGTTGTTTCTATAGTATCACTCATGTCTTCGAAGACCCCTTATATATCTCCATCGTAGGCCGTCCCTGTTACTATGAAGTTATTTACAGCCTTAATGATGAACATCCCTGATAACAAAGCGCCGTATGAACAATGTCCTAAGACCTTGAACCCGATCGAACAATTCATGGTGTTTTCTGTATACACTGGGTGTGACATAGGGTCCTGTCTATAACAAAGACCGGCCTTTGTTGTGAACAGGAATCGAATTTCACAAGAGGTTAGGCGGTTTAACAAGTTATCTAGATATCTACCTAACTTCGGGATAATTCATTGTAATGATTATAGCATACTTCATATAAATTTAAAACTAAGAATTTACTCAAGCAATTAGTTTGTTTTATCATCTTAAGCTCTGTTACCTAAACTTGAGTAACTATCCTGATTATTTGTCAGGTCATCTGGGGGTTCTAGCTCGAGTGTAGTAGTTCAAGTTCACTTCAGAGCCATTTTGCGGCTTTTCCGAAAAGACTCGTACCTACATTAGAGAACAACAGTTGAGTACAATCTGGTTTAGTTTGTTAAACCTGGGCACACGCGCCCTGTTTTGAGAATGTCGAACGCAGGAACGAAGGGGGAGTCATCTCACCGTATATTAGGATGATAGGCGACCTTCATGTCATTCGAACTGCGTGCCCTAATACATGACTTCCGAGTTTGGAAACGAAAACGTATTGTGCAATACTTTAACTATCTCTTAGTTACGAAGGTACATTTCTATTGACATATGTTAAATGTGAAAGTTGGGCTACCTATATTGGGACACGGTTGAGAAGATTGTTTGTCTAACGAAGCAAATGTATTGTGCTCAAAAGGAGTTCCATGGAGGAGGCAAACGGCTTGTGGAACGGTTCCAATATACGTGAATTGCATACCAACTCTGCAGAGGTTTGTTCCACCACTCGCGATTGGTACGAAGTGCATCATCGATGTAAAAGTTGATTGTCCAATCAATCTCATCTCCATGCTCCTCCTTGGCCTGGATCATCTGCCCCCTAGACTGGGCTATCGTATCCGCAGGGTCCCAATGTCTTGTTGCACAAAATTCATGCAATCGGGGTATCTCTCCATCATCCCCAGGTTGCTCGTAATTTCCCCTGCCAACATAGGATAACATTCGTAGAGTCCCCCCTTTCATGATATCGCTGATTGACATGCACAGCTCGTACCAGCACCAGACGCCGTCACGCTCAAAGTCGAGGCCATCTTTCTCTGTATGCCTTGCTGCGATTTTACGCATTGCTTCCACAAGTTTCTTAAGAACACCACGCTCGTTGTCGTTGATGCCTTGGTACTTGACCAGCAAACTGATTTTGTCGTCGAGGATATGTGCCAGGTCGAGGGGGTGCTCTGCCTTCCATGTGAGAGGATCGAACAAGTCATCAAACAAGAGTTCGACAAGCTGGTTGATTGGAGTATATGTACATGGATTCCTTTCCTCATACCGCCGTTGCTGACTCAGTGGCGGATACTTTCGTAGCCTTTTCGAGTGGTTGATGGGAGATGTGAGGTGCATGTCCCTCTTATCGAGTTGCTTTAGATGAAGTTCGAGGATAGATGCTGGGCAGCTGGACTGCATCAACAATATCAACAATCCACTCAAACGGCCAGCAAGGGGTTTGTAAACCCTCCAACGTACCTCAGATCTCCCAAGGGGGGCCCTCGGGCCTGGTGTAGGGCTCAATATGAGACCGTTATCGTGAAGGAAATGAATTATGTTGCATTTACCTTGATGATCCTCCCTGTCGGTGGCTTCCGAAAGGCTTCTGAGCAGTCTGGAGGGGACATAAGATGGCTCATCTGGCGTCCATTGTGGTTCGCAGACTTGGTATCCATTGTCGATAAACCATCCCAGCGCTTCGATGCACTGGTCCGCTAGAAAGTATCCTTTTCGATATCCAGCTAGCAGAATTTCGACTGGCCGGTCCCAGTTGAAGCCCCAAACTTCTTTTTTCTTTGTGTGCTCATCAACGAGGCTGTAGGTTCTTGTACCACAGTGAAAAGCCCATATGGCGTCGGTCGGAGCAGCGTTGTAGGCTGCGCATTTCTTCATCATTTCTATGCATGCTTTACCAGCCGCCGCGCGGAAGACCCGGAGGTCTTGGCCTTGGAAGAAGGGCTTGCGTGTGATTTCATATAGACGGTTCGACACGAGACCAAGATTGCGGATATCGTCATACTCCAGAGACTCATCTTCTACGATCATCAGAAGAATTTCGTTCGGTAGACGGAGGAGAGGACTTTGACGGATCTCTGTATCTTTAGGTACTGACATTTTGTTTTGTTTGTTGATAGGTGGTGATTGTTTCTGTTGTGTTGAATTCAATGTCGAGTCAATTGTTGATTCTGATCTGTGTTGCTATCTTCACTACATGTCTTGAAGACTCTTCATATATCGATGCATCGTAGGCCCGTCCTTCTAGTCGTGAAGCTATTTACAGCCTCCATGATGTGAACATCTTCGACGACAAAGGACCTTCTGAACACTACCCTGAAGTCTCGGACCTCGGTCAAGAACAACCTTTATTGTGTGCACTCATTGACATAGGGTACTCCCCAGCTACTTTGGCAAACGTTAGGATAGTTTAAATGGTAGTTAAGTTAAATTTTAGAACAATATTAGTACTCCAAGTATGGTATTTTACTATTTTAACCACAGTCCTCACGTTTTCATCATTCTTTACCCATTGTCAACGAAGAAAGGATTATTTTGGCGTCCTATTTCTGGACCGTGCGTCCTCTTTGACAGGGCTGTCTTTATTGTGAACAAGAAAGAGTTCAGCCTCACAAAAAGTCCTAGCTTAAGCATAATCTTAGTCTAAACCTATTTCACGACTTACCCAAAAAGACACAAGTTCAAACAAAGGACTCATGTTCACTCATGAAACTCCGAGCACGAGTCAAGACTCAAGAGACCGCTTTGACAGCCCCATCAGACCATTGCGTCTCGTGTCGCCCCCTAACAAAGGGCCCTTTCTTTTCACCTGATTTTCTAACAAACCTCACCAGAACGAAAGAACTAGTAGAGCTAGAGCATAGCCCTTGGCCAAAAGGCTGGGTAGTTCTCCTTGATTTACTATACCGCATGGCAATATCCGTAGAGTGGATAGCAATCCACCGCAGAAACTCAATAATGGGCTTTTCCGTGGCAAGTATTAATCTATTATACATTTTCGAATCCTTGGCAAAAGAACAAAGTGACCTTCCATGTTGGTTCACCGCAACCGGCCGAACCGCCTCACCGGGTCCGGGGGCACGTCTGCCGAGAACTCCACCAAACAAAGCACGGAAAATCATTCAGACAGTCATCCCATCATTCAAGCCTTATTTCAATGAGATCCATAGGTACGGGAAAATGTAATGTAAGAATGTAAGAAATGATATTTCAGGGGGGTAGTTCTACAGATAACCCACCACGCCGAAACAGAGGCCGTGGATATTTCGAGATCCCACGAATCAGAGACATCCCCATGGCCCAATTTGGAAACGGGGCCTGGGGCCCATGGTATGGCTGCCTCCGAGGGTGACGGGTTTTGTGGCTCGATATAGGGTTTCATCCCGAAATAAGGCTGTAACAAGTCGATATGAGCTTCTTTTACGAGTGTTCGAGTCTTCGGTCGCTCTGCCGTTGCCGAAAGTGCCGTTTGCCAAGGGCCAAGCATCCATGCGAGAATCCATCGACATCCTTGTAGGACGCCTCTTCTTGGACGAGACCCAATAGACCGGACGAGAACAATGTAGATATATATGAGCTTCACGATACCTCTCTGTTCACTCACTTCTTCATCTTGTTATTCATTCATTCATTCATTCATTCTTCTCAACAAACCAGCGGCTGGGTCTCTGGGTTCTCCTTAGTTCATTCATTCACTTATACATAACTGCTATAGTCACTCACTATCAACCATGCCTTCTCTCTTCAAGACCCTCTTTGCGGTCGCCGCTCTCCTCCCCTCGGCCCTCTGCGCCCTCCCCTCCAAGGCTGAGGGTTTCGCCTCTTCCACCACCGGTGGTGGCAACGCCGCTGCCGTCTACCCCAAGACCGCCGCCGAGCTCGTCAAGTACCTTGGCGACTCTTCTCCCCGTGTCATCTACCTCGACCGCACCATCAACTTCATCGGCACCGAGGGTACTGCCAGTGAGAAGGGTTGCGCCCCCTGGGGCACCGGATCTCAGTGCCAGCTGTCCATCAACCAGCACGGTTGGTGCGACAACTACCAGCCCAACGCTCCCAAGGTCAACGTCAAGTATGACAAGGCCGGTACTCTGGGCATCTTGGTCGGCTCCAACAAGTCCCTGATCGGTGTTGGCTCCAAGGGTGTCATCCGCGGCAAGGGTCTCCGTATCGTCGGAGCCAAGAACGTCATCATCCAGAACATCCACGTTACTGAGCTCAACCCTTCTCTCGTCTGGGGAGGTGATGCCATCACCCTGGATGATACCGATCTGGTCTGGATTGACCATGTCACCACCTCTCTCGTCGGTCGTCAGCACATTGTCCTCGGTAACAAGGCCTGCAACCGTGTTACCATTTCCAACAGCAAGATCGACGGTACCACCAACTGGTCCGCTAGCTGCAACACCTACCACTACTGGGGTCTCTACTTCGCTGGTGCCAACGACATGGTTACCTTCAAGAACAACTACGTCTACCGTGTCTCTGGCCGTGGCCCCAAGGTCTCCGGCAACACTCTCCTCCATGCCGTCAACAACTTCTTCCACGATGTCCCCGACCACTCCTTCGAGATCGACTCTGGCTCCGTCCTTGCTGAGGGTAACATCTTCCAGAACGTCAAGTTCCCCGTCAACTCCAAGGGTTACCAGGGCCAGCTCTTCAGCAGCCCCAGCACCGCTGCCAACGCTGTCTGCAAGTCCGCTCTGGGCCGCAACTGCGAGATCAACGGCTTCGGCAGCTCTGGTTCTCTCAGCGGCACCGACACTGGCTTCATTGCCAACTTCAAGGGCAAGAACGTCGCCAAGGCTTCTCCCTACAGCAGCGCCAAGAGCGTCATGACCTCTGCTGGCTTCGGCATGGCCTAAACACATGAGCTTTGAGACCAGGGGTTGATAGAATATCAGAAATAGCAGCATGTCACTTCTCTGTACATAGTATTATTTTAGTCATCTGGTCACCATAATAGGCCTTTGTCAATACCAGTTGCATATCTTTGTCCTAAGACATTTCAAAACATCTTCCCAGACATACTTCGTGCCGTGAGTGAGCTGTTGCTGTGATACCAAATACTCGTGAGACATTAAAGTCGCTCAAATTATTAATACCTTGTAATGACCGAGCCCCTAACGATTTCATGACAACGCATCCCAATGCTAACAAGTCAAAGCCCTTCCAAAACCAACTGCCTCTCTTAACAAATGCGAACCCGGAACAATGCAAGCCCTCGTAAAATAGGCATCTCCTTATATGTATGTATGATGTAGTGTATGTCCAGTATTAACGGCCCGTATGATGCATATCTTCCCCTAACAACTTATACTTATCCACCCCCTCTCTCACGAACTAATAACTCAAGCCGGAAACGCCATCCCCTTTGTCGATCTGCCGATCGTCTTATAATTCTGGTACTTGCCATCGGCCCCCATGACATCAAACCGCTGCATGCCCATAGCATCAGAGGTAAAGCCACTGAAGTAGTAACCGATGATAACAACCAGATAGGTCAGCATAAGGATGCTGCCCTTAAAGTAATTACTCTTGCCCTCGCCGTACATGTAGCTCAGCAAGAACACACACAGGATAACCATAACCAGATCCCACTGGGGGAACAGGAGCGAGAAAGTGTACAGGGCCGGATCAGCACCCGAAGGAACACCTGGCCAGAAGGCCGAGTAGAAGACAAGCGCAGGGATTTGGAGCAGACACACTTGCAGCGCGTAAGCTGAACCAATCTCCATAGATAGTGCAATGTTTCCGTTCATAGCGAATGAGATGGCGTTCTATCTGCGATTAGTAATTGTTACTCAAGACGGTAGGAAGGGAGTCTTACCAAAAACTCAGTTGTGTTAGGTACAAGGGCAAACAAGGTGATACCGAGGAACTTTTGATCAATCGCGAAGCTTTCCAAAACGACGTCCACAGTATCGACCAGGATTTCGGCAATGACAGCATACAAAACTGTTGCACCAAGAAGGATGACGGAACTCTTGGTGCGGCTCCAGTTGGGGGCATCATGGCCGCCGTGCGCCTGGTGAGCCTCGGTGGCAGGACCTTCAGTCTCCGGACCGTCAGCGTGGGTGTGCTGACGACTCGCCGCCGGACGAGCGCCTGCTGAATGAGCAACAGGAGCAGAGGACGGCTTCCTCAACATGCGTTCGCGCGAGGCAATGGTAGCGGCAGCAGCGGCAATTTCAGCCACCTCACGCACAAGAATCTTGTTGTCAGCATCGCTGAGACCTGGAACATGAAGAGCAGAGCGAGACGGCTCACCACCGCCACTGGACTTGGGAGGAACCACATGAGGGGTTGAAGCTGAGCCGTTCGGAGCAAGCGTCTGACCGGCCGTAGAACTTTGGCGGGAGAGATCCTCAGAAAGCCCAGACTGTTTCAGAGACTGACCCAGGATGCGTTTGTACAGTTGAGAGTCGCGAACATCGGTACCACTGGTCTCGGCGGTTGTCGGGGGGTGAACGTGAGTGTGAACCTGAGAAGTCCGGAGGCTGGATGAATGCATGTGCTCTTCGTGTCGTTTCTCGTCAACCTCAGCGTTCCAGATGACAGCAGCGTGGGTTCGGAGAGTGAACCATAGACCGATCAAGTACGAGAAAAACAACATCGCGGCCGCCATATAGCAGTAAGGGCGCACAGCCTCCAAGTAGAACCGGTCACTGAGTGAAGGAGCCTGGCTGAAGTAACATCGGCGGCAGTCTCTGCCATTTTCGCCGGTGCTATAATCTTCGCAGTCCATGCAGTTAAGCTCGTGAGTTCCGTAGATCTGGTAAAACAGAGTTGGACCAAAGGCTCCGACAATAGCGAACAACAACATTGTTGATGTAACACCCGCAGAACGGGCATTGAAGCGCTGCGTCTTTCGCTTGATAGCACCAAAACACATGGAAATGCCTGGTAAAAACAGAATACCAGCAAAAATGCTACCCACAATGCTTCCCTCAACGAGCTGACCCTTGCCCTGTGTAAGAGCGACACAGTAGAGGAACACTTCGACAACAGTTGCGAAGAAAGCGTTGATAGCAGCACCAACACCCATCGAGGATTGAGCTGAGATAGATGCAACGGCTTGTCCGATGAAGTAGGCCAAGGGAATGATGGAGAGGAGACCAGCGCAGAAGAGAAAAGCGGGAGAAGTAATGAAGCCCTCGACATGAAGCATACCCTCAAGCACAATCCAATCAGCGATAACAAAGACAACGACGACCATGAGGTTGATGAGGAAGATGTTGGTTCCATCGACGGTGTACTTCCAGTATCTGGATCCCACAGCACGGTACGTGCAAAGAAGAACAGATGAGCTTGGGCCATCCTCATCACGAATGTATCTGATGTCGGTCTCGAAAGACAAGGCCAGGGGGTGTCGGCGTAGATGGTCGAACAGCAGGAAAGTGGCCTTGCCCATTGGAATCCAGAATACCAGGAACCAGCAGATGCCAGAGACGAGCAGGAGTGAAGGCGAGATTAGACAGTAGAAGAAGATGAAGAAGATGACACGGCCAATGTTCCACTGACCACGACCAAAAAGTCTTCTCTTCATTCGAGGAGGCAGCTCGGATGTTTCACCTCGTCGACCGCGGCCAAGGAGACTCTCTGTCTCGCTGGGTTCCGAATCGATACTCCTCCTCGAACGTCCTACAATCGAGCGATTGCGATCAGGTCCAAAGAATAATCGGCCGTACTCGAGGTCTCCGCTCTGCCATTGCTCGTATTCTGAGATGCTGCGTCCCTCATCCTGATCCTCGGCCATGTAGGTCTCATCCTTTTCCAGACGAACAAACTTGCCGAAGGGATAAAACAGATATCCTGCAAGACCCCAAAGAACTGTCCCGTACTCTTTCCCACTAGGAGCAGCAGCGAAAAGTAGACATACAATAGCGCCTACAGCTGCGAATGCAGCTAACCACCAACCAAACAGAAGTGTCCAGACTAGATTGAAAGCCAGAAGCCAGCTGCTCACTCTGCCGCCAGGTGCCGAGTGAATGTCTGCTTGGGCAAACTTTTGAATCGAACGATCCTTCTTATACAATGCTGGCTTCCACACACGAATACCAAAGGGGTGAGTCTGGTTGATGGCCTGTTGTCGGTCTTTGAGAGTGAAACTCTCTGCCTCACTGACATCACTATCCGAGTCGTCCTGGTCTTCGAGAGGAGATTCCTCTTCTTGGTCCTCTTGAACTTCGACAGGAGTCTCTGTAGACTCCTCGTTATCGTCATTAGTATCTTCGTTATCATCGTCATCGTCCGGACGCGATTGAACGCGGGAGAGCTGGGTCGGGAGCTGGGGTCTGCGGCGGTAGGAGTGTTGACGTTCAGCAGCATCGGCCTCTACCTCATGCGGGTCGTCTTCAGCTGAGAAGACGCCGCCACGATAGGGCGTAGTCGAAGATGGGCGTCGAGGCATTGGTGGTTTTCGCAATCGGGTGACGGATCGCATTCTCTCGGGGCCTCTGGAAGGACGCGACGGTTGGGAAGGGCGAGCTGAGCCGCGCTCTTGGGAAGTTTCGGTTGATTGTTGTCGAGCAGAACCGGGAGCACCTGCGCCGCTAATCGAGCCTGTAATTATTTTAAATTAATCCTGGTCCTCGCCAAACAGGCATGAAACCTACCATAGCCCTCGGGTCTCCGCCGTATTGTATCTGTAGACTGGAAGCTTTCGGACAAGCCCTCGTCCTCGCGACGAACGGCAGACTCGGCCTGGGCGAGCGGGTGACGCGTATCTGCTGGAGACGTAGCACCGGACGAGTCGCCAAGATTGTGCCCAGTCGACGAGCTCTCTCGCCTGGAGGGATCCATGCTAAAATAGCGACACTTCGGTCAAGACGGGGAAATACGCGATTATATCACAAAAGTCGATGTGTGCTTGTTGCGACTGATGAACAAACAAGAGATATGCGACAGACGAGACACAGGCTCGAATATGCGATCAAACACGGGTTGTGCTTGTCTCTGTCCTTGACGTAGCTGGACAACGGATGAAAGAGGGAATGCCGAGCATGCCAATGTCACGATGCAGCGCCGAGAAAGTCGAACAGTTGATGCGAAACGATGATGAAAGTGGCCCAAGCAACCAGAAATCGAGATGAGACAAGATGGATTGGGCTGCGGGTGCTAGGTTGGGTCTGAAGATTTAAATGAGCTCAGCTGAGTCAAGTTGGACTTTGTTTTGTTTTTTTCTGCCCAAGGTAGAGAAGAGAGATGAGGGAAAAGGGTCAACGGCGCCTCCGAAAGAGAAAACCGGGTTTAAGGTTGAGGTTACCTTTGTGATTGTAAAGAGCTTTCCCCCAAAAAAACGCCAGAGGAAACAATGGAGGAGGAGGAAGAAAAGAAGTGCAACCAAGGTAATTGCCAAATATTTTCTTGAGTTCTCCTTTCCTCTAGAAGAAGGAATAAGTTTTAAGAGTTTCGTTAGTCGACAAACAAAGAAACTTTGAGTGCCGTATCCCGTCCCGCTTAA
Organism: Fusarium sp. MBC 119; assembly: GCA_030411635.1. Lineage (NCBI taxonomy): Eukaryota > Fungi > Ascomycota > Sordariomycetes > Hypocreales > Nectriaceae > Fusarium > Fusarium sp. MBC 119. The sequence goes on along the minus strand of JAPERM010000284.1, from coordinate 12,707 downwards.
CAAGTCATGTCATCCGTTACTCTCACAAATCAACTCTACCTTATTGCCCATGTCCATAGACGATAATCAAGCGTACGGTAGAGCATCGACATAGGTTCCTCTGCCTGATCCACAACAGTCAAGCTCGCAGCTCGTGATCATCCAACTTTACCCGTGATAGCTTAGTGTGTCTTGCCGCACCTCGCGCGTGTTCCCCCCCGTCCAATGGATCAACGTCATTCTGCAGTGCCAGGGTCTTGGTTGTTACAAACAAGCGGCTCTTTGCAACTTCGATGCTTGATCAACGGAGGGGTAATAGAGCGCATTCGCTGCTATAAGAGAGTCATTGGTAAAACGAGGGGATGTATAGTACGAGTCAAGAGTAGCCCGCCGTAACCGAGGCGGTGATCAACACTATTCGCAATGATATCTTGATACTGGCAACTCAATGAGGTCTCGATCAACAGCGGTCTAGGTTGCTCAGTGGGGTATCGCGGTAGAGAGCGCTGCGGATAGTGGAGTGACCAACAGTTGGGTGGTCAGCCGGTAGAGCTCCACACCTTTCTACTTACCCTAGACCTGGCTGTCGACCGGACGACGGCATAACATAACACCGAACTACATGCAGGGCAGCTCCCACCTTGGTTGGCCTGTGCACTCACTCGCCTTGGAGGATTACGAGACAAGCTGTAGCCTTGTCATCGAGCTCCGACCTCATCGCAAACCATCACCAACTCTCCCAGTTCTCGGACCCCCATCGCAACCCCCGTCTCCGCCTCCAATCTGCAACTTAGGCAATTTACGCCAATCTTCCGACCTCTATCTCCTGAACCACACTTATCAGCTCGTTTCCCTGACGTCAAGGGAGCTACGCCAAGATGGCGCTCGACGAGTACTACCACAACAAGATCGAGGCGATGAAGCTCGAGATCCTCAAGGGTCAAGCCGCGCTTCGTCGTCTTGAAGCTCAGAGAAACGACTACAACTCCCGCGTACGATTGTTGAGAGAAGAGCTGGGTCTGTTGCAACAGCCAGGCTCTTATGTTGGCGAGGTTGTCAAGGTTATGAGCACCAAGAAGATTCTCGTCAAGGTGCATCCAGAAGGCAAATATGGTACGCACGTTCCACGACATTAACTTTGAGTGCCATCTGCTAACGGTTATCAGTCGTCGATGTTTCGGATAGCGTTGATATCGGCAAGCTTACCCCCGGAAAGCGAGTCACCCTACTATCCGATAGCTACAAGCTCGAGAAGATGCTCCCCTCCTCCGTCGATCCCCTCGTCTCTCTCATGATGGTGGAGAAGGTCCCCGACAGCACATACGACATGATTGGTGGTTTGGACCAGCAGATTAAGGAGATCAAGGAAGTTATCGAGCTTGGTCTCAAGCACCCTGAGCTCTTCGAGTCTCTGGGTATCGCACAACCCAAGGGTGTCCTGCTGTACGGCCCTCCCGGTACTGGAAAGACACTGCTGGCACGAGCTGTTGCTCACCACACTGCTTGTAAATTCATTCGAGTGTCAGGTTCCGAGCTAGTGCAGAAGTACATTGGTGAAGGTAGCCGAATGGTGCGAGAACTCTTCGTCATGGCTCGAGAACACGCCCCATCTATTATCTTTATGGATGAGATCGACAGTATTGGTTCTTCGCGAGTGGAGGGCTCTTCAGGTGGTGACTCTGAAGTGCAGCGAACTATGCTTGAGTTGCTGAACCAGCTTGATGGCTTCGAGCCTACCAAGAACATCAAGGTCATCATGGCCACCAACCGTCTCGATATTCTTGACCCCGCCCTCCTACGACCAGGACGTATCGATCGAAAGATTGAGTTCCCCCCGCCCAGTGTCGAGGCCCGAGCCGACATTCTCCGCATTCACAGCCGCAAGATGAACCTGACCCGTGGTATCAACCTCACCAAGATCGCCGAGAAAATGAACGGATGCTCTGGTGCTGAGCTCAAGGGTGTGTGTACGGAAGCGGGTATGTATGCCCTTCGTGAGCGAAGAGTGCACGTCACACAAGAGGACTTTGAGCTCGCTACGGCAAAGATTCTCAACAAGCACGACGACAAGGAGGTGTCTCTCGGCAAGCTCTGGAAGTGAGAAAATCGCGACAAGGGGCGTTCTTTTATTTATCCATCTTCATTTCGTCTCTGCTGCTGGTACACCTGCTGGGTTCGCAATAGGGCCTGGTCGTTCATAGATGGGTTGGGACATGACAGCGGGAGGGGAGTTGTAAGGATAGTAAATTGTACCACTAATGGACACAATGATCTAAAGCTCAAAGGCAGTCTGCCTGTATTGTGATTTTATCCCATGATGCTAAATGACCGGTCGAGTGTGATTACATTTGGCAGTTGTATTCGTGATTGGATATCAAAATGTTCTTTGATCTTTACGGAACTAGGGTGTGTACACTCAAACAAGCCTAATAAACGGTGGCTTCTGAAACTGCATATGGTAGTCCACAGAAACCGACATGGAATTGTCTCGAATCGCATCAGCTGGCCATTGACTTTTTACAGGTCTCAAGCCTCTTTGAATGTCCTCACGTCGGAGCGATCGCTCCGCTTGTAACTGAGACATGGACCCCGTGAAGTCTCAGCCAAGGCACGATTCCAAGGAGGTTGGCGCAAGCCATTTGTGAGGACCGAGAGTCAGCAGACGACTGAGACTTTGGCGGGCTTGGAGCCAAAGAGTCATGGAAGAGTAAAAGGAAGAAGTCAATTGCCATAGTCTGATGATGCCACATATTAATAAAAGTTTGTAATATCGTTTCCTATATTCATGACAAGAGAGGCGTCTGCGAACGAATCCTAGAGCTTATGAGTCAATGTTATCAAAGCATATTCTGTGGCTTTGATACTAACGTCCACCGTTGGATTTAATAACGACTCATGCCACGAGGTAAGTTCCCTGATCAGGCGTCTCCATGGACCTTTCTTGTATTCAACCATCGGCTTGTAACAGGGCGGCTCAAATAACCCTCAATATATTGACGTAATTGAGGTCAATGAGTAGATTTCGCTACAATACCATCCTACAAAGGCTTAAGTCCACGGGAACAAACCTATTATCTGCATAATACGAGTTACCCTAGTTTATGAATAATATCATCATAAGTTTATGTCCATAAACTTATCATTTGCTAGCTTTCCTAAGTTCCCGTGTCAGCTATAACTAAGCACGATGTCCTTGATTCTTCAAACTATCGACTAGCTAGTCCTCGTTCCGTCCCACAACGCATGCGGAAGCTATATTTGACGCCGTTCGGACGCTCCGATACCCGCATAGGTTTCAAAAGCTCGAGTCGTGTGTCACGCTAGTTAGACCCTCAAATGGATTCAAAACTGGAGAGCCACTGAGAACGACAATGGAAGCTTGTTTTCATCAATTAGAAACAAGTATTCACGACGCACGTGTACAAGTGCTTTGGTCAACTGATTGCCATGCCGGTGAAGCCTGATACTTGACCTCACGACAGCCGCGTTGTGCCTGATTTTATTGATGAGTCGATGCTCTGGCGGTGTACAGGGGCCGGGGGACCGGAAATGGTTGTTTATCAGATAATCTTGGTGTTTAGTTGATTATGTGCTTATGACGGCTTAGAACTAGAAGTACTGTAGTTGCGAGTCAGGCTATTGCTGTCATGCTTCTGTGGCCCTACCCGGGACTAGTGAATATCCATATTATCGCCGACGTTTCTGATGGGACTGTACTTATTTGGGATTGAATAGCGAGATTATCGAACGTGAAGCAAATAAGATTATAGGCGAGTCACTATTCTACTTGGTAGTTATCGACTCTAGTCATACCCAACGCTTGGCGCTTTCAGAGTTTAGTTGCACCAACAGATGGACTTAGATGGATTGGGACCAATCATGAAAACAACATAATTTGTCCTGAAGCAAATTATCACATATGACCAGCTCAGGTCAACGAAGCATCTAGACCGTCTACCAGGCAAGTAAAACCTGCAATGGAGTGTAGTATGTCGACTATCTCGAGGCCATACAGCCAGTCGGAAGCGAGGCATTCCACCTCCAAACCAATACCAGTTACCAGATTGGGCATGGAATCAATCAAAAGTGCATCTATCTTCCCTGCACCATACCGATAAAAGGAACTGCCTCGTGTTGTTTGCTTGCATGATCGACGTGGCTGGATGCATCTACAACAGGGATCCTAAGCAAAAAAAACTATAACTGATAAATCAACATATGTATCACCGTTAATAAGGAGGCTCAACTCAAGTCAAAGATGTCATAACAAGCATCTAGAACCTATTAACTTATGCGTTGTCTCCAATTGAAGCACAGCCTGGGCATCTAGAACGGTCCTGTGTACGTCACTGAGGCTGCATAGACCTCGCAGCCAAGGCGTTTAGGTATTTGAAGGCCGTTCAGTTGGGCGTTTCCGAATCGATATCCATCCGTTGCCATGTGGTTCACGAGAACTATTATCCACATGGGGGGCAATCTGCAGGTTTGTTAGATATATCCGACCAGGTAATTGTGGAATATCAGACGAAAACCCAAGAGCAAAAGCAGGCAGTTCCATGTTAAAGATGATAGACAACAGCTGTTTTTGGCTGTCTCGTGGCCCCTCTTGCTCTAGATCCAAATCCAAAGCCAGATTTTCCAGGGTCCGCCTTGCTTCGATGAGGCTAGTCCTGGACCCGTGAGGCGGCGTCTCGTGGCACCAGCCCTCAGGACCTTGGGCTGAAGCTGGAATCGACGCCATCTTCTTGGGAACAACTAGCGGTAAAGGGGAACCAGCCTTGTCGCCTCGAAAAGTTCCACTTTCAGCATTTCCATAACCGTCGAATTTAATCATGCGCTTGTCCGCGTGCCACCCAAGGCAGCTTTTGACCTTGGGATTGAGGCCATGCTGTGCTGATGGCTTAGATAGAGGGATATCATTTGAACGAGCTTGAGAGAACAAGCACTGCTGATCCGCGGCAACGTACAACTCGCTCTTTACCTTACAGAGGATAAGTTACTCGCGTGCAACCCTAGTTGGGTGCTTGATTTGATAATCTATCCGTCTAGGGGGGGATGATCTCAGGGTCCAGGCCCTTCGATGTGGATGGACGGACGTGACGGTGAGCAATGTGTGAGGCTTCAACCAAAGAGGGTGTGCCCTTAGCGCCCAGTTAGAGGCGCCAGGGTCCCTAATCAGGAACCGTAGCTTGAACGGTAAGGCCTTGGACTGTAGGGACGGAAGAGGACGTGAAACGGCAGCCATCTCCGGACAAGGCTGGAAAACCTTGGACGGCCAGGGCTAGATTGAATTGATAATCGATAATGGTACGGAACTTCCGACGAATACCGAAGAGCTGCATGGCTTCGCTCGTGAATCGGACATAGGGGTTAGAGATAGCCCGAAGCTCACAGATCCTAGCATAATCCAACTACCTTGGTTATAACAGATTACTTCAGCCCTGAGATTATTAGTAACATTGGCAATACGAGCTAGTACAACCAGATCTGAAGCAAATGCCATTGAACTCATCTTATAAGCTGGGATACAGCATAAGCCACCTAGTCTTGAAACAAAATCACAGACATAAATCAAGCCGCTAGCGGAGGAGCAGCCGTTTTCTGACAGGACCCGACGCCGGGATATGGTAGCGATTCAGCTTTTGACGGATGGCTTTCAGCTGAAACTCCGTTTAAGCAAGCTACAGTATCGAGACTTTACAGTGATGGATGGAAACGGTGGATGCTGTACGTACCATCACCTACGTCATACCGCAGGAGTAATTTGGTGCAAGCTTTGGTCCAGACTCGATATTCTAAAAGCAGATAATTCCGGTTGAGTAATTCATCAACGCAAAACATCTAGGCAATGGCTGCCTTAAATTCGAAATAGAAACATCAGACATGATAAGCGACGGATGTCTAAAGTGACCGTTCTAGACTTTGGTCCAAGGTCAGAATGGGCAGACCGTCTCCATCATGGATGGATGGCATTTGGCAAAAAGGCGGAGTTTGGTCTGCGTGGAGATATCATGGGAGAAAAGAAGATGCGGGCCAGTGACGTTGACGACGGCGCCACGCGTATTTCTGGTTGGACAGAGGAAACAAACAGATCCCTGTCGCCTTTACCAGGTGGACCCTGACGCTGCCATGACGATATACTCAGGGGGAGAGACGAGACGGTGACAGCCTCGAGAGGGGAAGAGAGGGGAACAGGGGAAGATTATCAGCGGGGGTTTTTGCTCAAAGTTGAGAAGAGAACGCGTTGATGGGTAAGATGATCATCGCGGGCAGGGGCAGAATGATGGCATTTGAATCCTCAATTGAACCTTATTGTCATGGTTTTCGCAAGGATACGAGGGGAAATCGAAGGTATTGGCGACTCACACGTAATAGGTGAGCTTCAATATTGCAGCACTCAAATTCTATCGGGGCCGCCCGTCCATCCATCCCCTACTATCTGCGTCACCACCTTGTTGCTGTAAGAGTTTTGGATGACCAAAGGACCTATTGAAGCTTATCAATTACCATCAAAGTAAACCTCATCAAATGAGATTGTACAACCTCGTAACACAACCTCCTTCCACCGCCGGAAGATCAATCAATAGACCAACCAGGCAACTAAACAGCTTGAATCAATGACAACGGTGTGCGAGTGCGAACCCAAGGATCGTCAAGGGGTCCATTGCACAGCTGCACGGCTGACTCTACCTGAAAAGCCCTGAAGGGAAAAGGCACACACGCAACTCCGGACCGGTCTCCCTCTGCAGAGGGAGGGAGGGACATTTTTGGAGCAATAAGAATGCAAGCAAGCGTCCATTCGCTTGGATGATCTTTACTACACGCGACACCCCTAACCCCAACGACCGTTCTCACCGGGAACCGCTCTGCAACATTGTCTCGTCTCGTCTTGATCCTTCAGGTCAGTCTCTTTGTCTGTCCTCTTGTGTATGTATGTATGAAATGCACACCACCCACCACCTCAACCATTTTCTTTTAATTCAGAACATGCCATTATGATATCGTCGGTTAAGCAATGACACGAGAAAGCGGCTTTTGAATTTTACACAATATGCAGTTTGACGTGCAGGTGCAGCGCCATGATCGACGTTGGTAACTCGGGACCCCAAAAAGCTTAGGTTGTTGATCGAGGTTGAGCGAGAGGGTTGCTCTGCTGCATCATTGGGGGTTCAGATATTCGCACTTCTTTTTTTTCCCCTTTGCTTTTCCATTTTAGAGTTTCATAGTGTAGGTCCCTTCTTGCATTCAGCCCCTTGCAAAGTTTGGGAAAATCTGGCGATAACTTCCATCAATCAGTTTAATCGGATGATTTGCCAACCTCCAAGTTTTCAGGTTTACCGAACCGGCACCCAGCCAGTGCAGTGCATTGCAGATGGGATCGCCTTGTCTGTAATCCTCGTCTCGTCTCCCCACACAAACGACACGCTCCACCTGCCCACGTACTCCCACGCGCTGACGCAGTCTTGGCTCGAGCAGCACGAGGACGAGGACGAGGACAAGGAGCATGAAATACGGTATGCTACGGTATTCTATTCTAACTGTACCGTATCGTAAGCTCCTTACAGGGTGTCTTTTGACAGCTGCAGGCAGTAATGGAACCCACCGTCCTGTCCTGTCCATCGGTTCGGGTTTCTGGCTGATTCCCATGGATGGATTACAAACCTCGACTGGTTTCGGTCTTCTGCTAAACGCCACGGATTAAGGGAATTTAGAATTTAGACCTGTTGCTTATCATTCTTGAAAATTGTAACAATGTCTAATCGTGCAGTAATAATTAATAAGATGGCAAAATAAATAAAACAGAATGAAATTCCCCCCTCTCAATCCTTTCCCATTTGGCTGTTGATTGCATCTCCTCATCGACTTTCTTCTTTTTATTCTCCACCCCACGTCATCGTCCGTCAGACGCCACCGTCGCCATCCCACTGGACCTGACGGTAACGGCGTTTTTCTGGACGTGCCCCCATCACATCGCCTTGCCACCGTCTATCACCAAGCCTTTCTGAACGCCCTTAGTTGTACCTCTTGACAAGTACCTACAGGGCTACAATACGCCTTTCTGTTACCTGAGCCTTCTGGTCTGGGACCCCTTCTACAGTCTTATCTACACCCCAACGCCTTCAAGTGAACCGACTCGGGGTATTAGGGCCCGTTCAATACGTTCTCCATCCTTCTCTCCCATCCCGTCACGTCAGGGCGCCAGGACCCTTCGAATTCGGCTACCGTCTACGGATACCGTCTGATTTAGCTGTCTTTGACCTCTGCGTTTTAGGCCATAGGTTACCCCCTGACCCCTACCAACTAAACGCCCCCCCCCTTCTTGGCTTGTTTCCAAGTCTTCCAGGGATTCAAGACCCCACCATCCGCCCGCTTCTTGACCTTCGATTCTCCGTCTCCCATCTCTATCTGCATTTCTTAATCTGCCTGGTGGCCACACTCATCGCTCACACTCTTGGGCCCAAGGTTTCTCGCTACCAGGACCCTGAACCTGAAGCTTTCCTTTGCTATTGCTTCCATATAACTAACCGCTTTCTCGACCCAATCCCTCACATTACACACAACTAATTCTCGACGTGTTCACCATGGCTTTATGAGCCTTGCTCAGCCTCTCTTGCCCCCTGCGTCCTCAGAGATGACGTCGACTACTCCGATCACCGCCTTCGCTATGCATGATTCGAGGACTGGCGACCGAACGCCATTGTATTATACTATGAAGACTCCCGCACGACACTCGCCCGTCGGGCAGCCTCATTCTAATTCTATTTCTCATTCTCGTTCAAATTCGTACAATCTTAACCACACCCACTCCCATTCTCATTCTCAGACGCTTCGACCAACTAAACAGCCAAAATCCTCGACTCCTCTCGCCTCTCCCCGGATGCCATACTCGGTCGGCCAAAACCACCCGCCACCCAAGCTCTCACCTCGTGTCGTCTCCGATAACAGATCACCAAGCCCTAATTACTTTGGTCTCATCGTCGAGTCGGCCAATGAACGGGGAGATTCTTCGTCAGGGCTCCCTAACGATACATGGAGCCCATCTTCATCCGTCAAGTCGTTTCAGGCCGCTATCCCAAAGCAGGTTCCTCTAGATGCCAATCCCGATTTCGAGGCTTTCAGGAGACAAGCAGACCTCAACCGAGGCAAGTCTTTTGCCCTCTCGACAAGTCACTATGGCCAGCCTTCAGTGACATCCAACGGCGTTACACCTGCGCGCCCTAAACCTCCACGATGGCACACTCATGGAAGCGACACTGGAGGAGCTTCTCCATTTCCTCGCGGTCTGAGCTCTGCCAATGTCCGGCCAGGTAGTCGAATGGATGTCGATCAGGATAGTTTACAGGACTCGGCCTACGTTTCATCAGATTCCAAGCGTAATTCCGAATCCTCTCTTCACAGCCATGTTCCCGCCCTCCATCTACCCCGATTCGAGTCTCCTCTACCAATGGATCCCCCACAGCAACGTACTGGTCTGACCCGGTCCGAAGACCGCGATCCTCGGCTATCTATGATGGAACATCGCCCTGAGCCCCCTGACGCTCGAGATATCAGACGTTCTGCCACGGTACCAGCAACTCTAGAACCCGGACAGCCTCACATGATCACTGGTCAGCAACTTCGAGATATGCTTCAAAATGTGAAGCAAGATCGACTGCTGCTTATCGACCTCCGATCATCGCAGAACTATGCCCAGTCTAGAATCCAAGGAGCTCTTAACCTTTGTATTCCTACCACTCTTCTCAAACGAGCTACCTTCAACATCCAAAAGCTCAAGCAGACCTTCCAATCTAGTTCCGATTCAGACAAGTTCTCCACGTGGCAGGATACAGATTATATCGTTGTTTACGATGCTCACGCGTCTGATAAGCGAGATGCTATCACCGCTCAAAACATGATCAAGAAATTCACCAATGAGGGCTATAAGGGCGGTACCTGTATTCTGAAGGGCGGGTTCAACTCTTTCCAACAGAACTTTCCAGATTTTGTCGACCATCAATCGGCAACTGGCTCACCTGGAAAGCCTGGCCCTGGCCATGGAGGCATTGCACCTGTCATTGGTGGAGTTATGCTACCCAATGCCAGCAACGACGTGAACCCATTCTTCTCCAATATTCGACAGAATATGGACCTCGCAGATGGTGTGGGCCAATTGGACGTTTCACGACCTTCTGCCTTGGATTCACCCTCCCTACCTCGCTGGTTACGAGAGGCTGCCGCGAAGCCTGATCACGGAAAGAAGGTTTCTGACAAGTTCTTGCACATTGAAGTTGATGAGCAGTCTCGAATGAAGGCGGCATATGCAGCTTTCAACCCACACAACAAGGAGAAGCGTACCCAAGTCCAGTTGTGTGGCGTCGAGAAGGGAGTCAAGAACAGATACAAGGACATCTTGCCCTTTGAACACGCTCGAGTCAAGTTGCAGGAGAAGCCTGAAGGCACATGTGATTACATCAACGCCAGCCATCTCAAAGCATCTCGAAGCAACAAGCAGTACATTGCTACTCAGGGCCCGCTCCCTGCCACCTTTGAGGTATGTCTGCTACTGAAAGGGTGGAATGTTGACTAACATCTTTATAGGACTTCTGGTCTGTTATTTGGCAGCAGGATGTGCGTGTGGTCGTCATGCTGACTGCCGAGTCCGAGGGAGGCCAGCTCAAGTGTCACCCCTACTGGAAGGGCCGAGACTTTGGAGCTATCAGACTCAAGCTTCTTTCTGAGAAGAAGGTCTCTCTCGATATTGATAAGCACAGATCCGACTCTCACCATACTCCATCCGTCTCGGCTAGCGAGCAAGGAAGGAAACGCGCAAACACTACGACTACACTGGAATCTGCCACCCCGACACCGAGGCCGGCGCAAGGCGCTCCAGCAGAAGCACCCTACGTGATTGTTCGCAAGTTTGCACTCTCTCACGCCTCTCACCCGTTCGCCCCAATCCGAGAGATTACACACTTGCACTTTCCATCCTGGCCTGACTTTGGCACACCGGCACAGCCATCTCACTTGTTGGCGCTGGTTGAGCTGGCCAACGTGATGCAGCGTTCTGCTCTGCCCGTCGAGACTTCATCGGTGGTGACTAAGCTGTCGCCTTCAGAGCCACCTCCTATCACATGGTACGACGAGCCTGAGGCTGACTCTCGTGCACGACCAATGCTGGTGCACTGCTCTGCTGGATGTGGTCGTACTGGAACTTTCTGCACGGTTGATAGTGTAATCGACATGTTGAAGCGTCAACGACAAGCCAAGATGGAGTCGGTGCGATCACGCGATCACGAAGGAGATGTTTCCATGGGAGATAATGAAAACACATCGCCTCGGTCTACGAAGCACTTCAACTTTTATTCTCCTGGCCAGAGATCGAATATGGAGAGAAAGGTGGCTCGGGGCGGCGCAGCCATCGACATCGACTGGATCTACGATGATAGTGTGGATCTGATTCAGAAGACAGTGGAAGATTTCCGAGAACAGAGACTTAGCATGGTGCAAAGTCTGAGACAATATGTTCTCTGCTATGAGACAGTTCTTGAATGGGTAACAAGGATGAACGAGCGAGCGTCTAACGCTCCGAATGGTCGCATGCGCAGTGGGAGCCTTCACCACTGAGACCAGGATGCATCATGACTAGGTAACGGGATTATGGAGCACAATTGCATAGGCACATGGAATAATGCAACAAACAGGAACGGGCGGATGGTACAGGCGTTTATTGGTTCAGCTGCGTATGATTCTGACATGGCGACTCGCCATGAGGCTAGCACAGCGAGCGTGCGATGCTTACGAAGGGACATTATAAAAAACGACGTTACGGGGACTTTGGTTTGATACTTACTATGAGTGGGAATGGTTCTTATGGTTTTCTGTATAGTAGAACAAAAAGGACGGAAGGGGAATGGAGCAACCTTGGAAACATGGGACTGACATAGTAGGATCGATGAAAGGCTACATTGCGTGTGCGCTTATTCTGAAGTATTGTGACCAAGGTCAAGATTATGATTGATTCGTGAATTTTGCTAATGATTGGATGAGTTGAAGCTGGATCGTGTCTGACAAAGACTGGTAGATTTGCCTGGGCCATGCTCTGACTCTCGTCAGGGGTGGTTAGACGCTATCACTAATAGGCAGCACTGAGTTTAGGTGAGGTGAAGAATGGATATACATGCACCATAGACTGATATTATCTACAAGTTGGTCTATAGATAGATACAATCTTTAATACACATTATTCTAAGTTGAAAACATATGAATCTCCTTGTCTCCATATAATTAATCTTGGAAATATAAACAATAACAGCAGGGGCAGACGCCTTGCATCGCCAAAATGGCACAATGCACAATGCAATGCGCAATCTCGGCTTATGGGAGCGTCATGAGAGGGGAACACGTGTGATGACGTCGTATCGAGGATGCATGAATCTGGGGGGCCTTTATCGACCCAAAGATAGAAATCCTATGGCTGGGGTATGAGACGAGACGGGCATGACCGGGGGAAAAGGGCCTCGTTTCACTACCTTTGACTTACACCAACGGATCAGGTTAGATTGCTAGCACAGGGGACTTTGCAAGTGATTGATAATCCGTGGAGACACCCGACAGTTCTGGTGGGTTCTCTTTGAATGGATAGAACTAAGAAGGTCGTCTTACAAACTGCTGTGTACATGCACCCGCTCCGCGGGGTGTAAAAAAACATGAGAATAGCGCACTAAGATCTGAGTATCTTCTATGCCTCT